>VJMY01000297.1:0-88217 GCA_009869795.1 Neelides sp. FZ-2019
GATCAAAAATGCATAATAATTAAATAAATACCTAAATAAATAAATAAATTCAAACATAATGGAAAAAATACCTTCAAGAGAAACCCCACGTAACTGAGTTTTGACAAGTTTCTTAAAAAGAACCAAGCAATCGCCAACAAGAATGTTTTTGCATCCTTCTTGTAAGGCAACCTAAAAGATTTAAAATGGGTTTAGTAAGATTCTTCTATAATGGAAATATTTAAGTAGATGCTAAATATATGCTCCATGATTTCCATTTACTTGAAGGCTGTAGTCTTGGATGATTGTCACTAAACTATCGCGTAATCCAGGAATTTCCATCCCATTTTCAATTTTCCTTATAAGGATCTGAGGATCCACGTGCGTTCCAATGTTGCATAACAAAAGATTGATGTAAGCTGAGAAATAATAAAATAATAGACGAATAATTTAAGTTTATTTTTAATAGTCAAAATAGCTATTGTCACTACTCGGATAAAAAAAATTGAATTTTTGTAGAGATTCATGAAAACTTACATGGTTTGTCCAAAGAAAAGTTGATGAGATCATCCCATAAATCGTGATAGTCATGTTCTTTGCAAAAATTAATTGCCTCGTTAATATCGTCCAATTCGTAGATGATAATTCTCAGAGCCTCTTTTGTATTTCCCATTCGAGCTAAATTAAAGAATTGTAAAATTAAGCATAATATAATTTAAATAATATAATGGCTGAATAAGAAGAATCAACAAATGAATTTAATAAATGAGAGCTAACTTAGCAAGTAAATCATTTCAGGCACGTGTTTTCGCTCTTTGCAAATTCTGAGAGCTTCTTCTAAATTGTACCCATCAGAAGACTTGAGGAATTGAAAAAGAGATTCGTGGTCAAAGGCAGCATACAAGGAGACCATGAGGTCATGGAATTCCACACGCATCTCTTTGCCTTCAGCTTTGTAAAGAGAGTCCAAGTACTGTCAACAACCCCAAATTAATTAATCCTTTAATCCTTATTTAATTAACATTTTTAAACCATTAAAACTATATGATACAAAAAAACTAATCAGTTTCATCGAAGAATGAAAAAACAAAAGAATAATTAATGAATCTAAAAAGTATTATAAAAAAAATAATAATAATCTATTATTATAATAATCTATTAGGCATTAAAATTACCTTGTATTGATGAAATCGACATTCTTTCAATTTATTTATGACCAGCGACGGGTTAATTTTGTCTTTGAATTTCATGAAAAGATTCAAAGCCTCGTTCATATTGAGTGCCATCAAATCCGCGATTTTATCTTTGAGCTCTTCAAAAAGACCATAGCGCTGAATGAGATGAAACACTTGAGAATCTTGGAGTCTGCGAAAAATAAATAAAATATTAATTAATAATAATTTAATTTTTTAGCATTTAATTTTCAATTTAACAATTTAATCTTTCAGCATTTAATTTTCATTTAATTTTCCAAGTTATTTAAAAAAATCTTTTTTATAGTATAACGTTGATTTTCATCTTAAATTAAGTTAACTTACTTTAAATACATTGCGAAAGCCTTTCCAAACTTTCTCTGATAAGAGTAGAGATCAGCCAAAGCTTGATGAAGAAATTTATTATGGGGTTCGGAGACGAGAAGTTGATCCAACACGGCATTCACCACGGCCTCAACATTGTAAAGATGCGGCGGCGGGGCCCAATCGCGCACGAGTTTGAGAAACTCTTCTGGATCGTTCTTGAGATAGTCGAAAAGGACAATTTCGTAAATGTATGGACTCAACTTCATGTTCTCCGTTCTTGGTAAATACGGTGCGATGGAGCGTAGTTTTCCCAAATTGGCAAACTTCGCCACTTGTTCTTCCCACTTTTCCACACTCTCTTGAGCTATTGGATTTAATTCATAATTTAGTAAAATAGTTAAATATAAATTTAAAAAATTAATGGTAAAAAATAGTTTAAACTACCGTGTACCAACCATTTGGTATCTTTTGTTATTTTGTTTTTATTTTCATATTTATGAAATAAAAATATATGAAAAACGGATTTTTACCAAGAATATTAAGACAAAGCTTTCCGGCATCATTGAATCGACTATTTTCAAGCAAATGATCCAAGTAGCCAATTCCAACCTGCAGAACTGAATGTCTTGTGATTGATCTCGCATTTTGATTCGCATAATCAAGAGCTTCTTCGAATTTCCTATAAAAACGTCAAAAGTAAATTAACAGGAAGGTTAACTAAAAAATAGAATAAAGAATTGAATATAGAATTTAAATAAAGGTTAACTAAAATACTAAAGCTAATCTACTTATATCTATTAATTTAATTAGGATTAAATTATAAATGTTCATGATTTCATGAATGTCTATTACTGGTGTTCAATAAGCCATTGTACGCGATCATCCTGATCTCTCGACTTTGCAAACACAATGTCCTTCGGACTCACGACGTAAAACAAAAGATCCTCGGCAATCGTGTCCAAATGATAGTCAGAGAGATTGTAATTGCTATAACCCCTCGTTTGGAGAACATTGCAGGAAATGACCGTATGGGAATTTTTGAACGGTTGAATCAAATTGAGTTTTGGCCGTTGGCCAGCGTTAGTCTCCTCTTTGTCGCGACATAGAAGGAGCAAAATGTTCCCAAAAGAGGAAATCCCACAAGTCCAAAAATCCGTCATGAAGTGACTCTGAAGTTGAACGAAATAATCCGAGATTTCATTATTGTCGAATCTCCCACGGGAGTCTTTGTTGTTCTTCATTTTGATTTGGCAAATTACGACTTCGTCGGCCCATCCGATGAAAAAGGAAAACGGCGTGTTCCAATGAATGCTGCATTGGAAATCCGCCATGACTCGTCGTCGTCTCTCCATGTCTTCCTTCCATGAGAACTGAACGCGGTTGATGGTGGCGCGTTCTTGCATGTCGTAGACTTTCACTTCGCCTCGCCAACTCCACGCCACGAACCGATCGCCCCATTTCACATTAGACACTGGCCCGCCGTCGGTCAAGATTGTGGCTTTCAATCTTGAAAATAAATTCCGCTCATACAAAGTCACATTGTCTTCTCCTAAGATTCAACCAAGAAGTTGTTAAAAAATTATACTTATATTTTATTTTAATTATAGAAAGTTATTAACTTTATTTTAACATTTTAATTTGAAATTCGAATATACATAAAAGTGTCCATCAATCTTTATGGGGTATTCGTTCGGTAACTTCCGGTCATCTCAGCAACTCGTGTCCTATACCATTCAAATTCTGCACTATTAAACAGAAATTCAGACCCCTAGGTCAAATTTCAAATATTTTGTGAGTCTAGCCTAACATTCTTTAGGTTTCTTGGACCTTCCAAGATGATTTTTTAAGATTATTGGCTCATCTTCACTGTTTTCTCAATTAAATAATGGCTTTTGGCATGTTTAATAGGTTTTCTTTTAAATTTTAAAATCCAGACTAGTTGTGAATCGAAATTAATTTAAAACCCCATTTCTCCAATTTTTCTAATTTGACTCACAAATAAATTCAACTTTGACCAAGGACTCTGAATTTTTGTTTTTTAATGAATTTGACGCTCTTTCGAATGGTACATGACATAAATTTCTAAGTTGACCCGAAGTGGTCGAACGAATACTCCATAAAGGTTGATGGACATACATACATATATATACAATTCTCAAAATTAAATAATTTTGAGAAACTTTGATTTACCTATAATGAAACGACGATTCAAGCCTCCACGACTATATTGTGGATCAATTGCAATGCATCGTATCTTTTTATTCAGGTTGAGAGAAAGAATGTTCTCATTATCACAGAGACTGAAAATGTTGACCTTAAATTAAAAAAGTATTTTGTAAAGATTAAATTTTGCAAGTTTAGACTTTTTAGTCAGGTATGTTTAAACGAGTTTAATTAATTTAGAATGTTTAATGTTTGTAAGAATTAGAATGTTTTGCTTATTACAATTCCATCATCAGAACAACTTGCAATGTGATCTCCGCTTTGATCAATTGAAATTTGATTGACTTGAACTTTATGAGCTTCAAGTGACTTTCTTGGATGAATAGAAACGTTATTTCCTAAATGGTCTAAAATATAAATTTCTCCTCGTTGACTCCCCAAGCAAATGTACTGAAAAATAAATTGTTCAAATACGAAGTAAAACACGATATAGTGAAAAAGACAAACTATTAGCTAACATGACATGTAATATAATAAAAAGATAATGAAGAAAGATAATGAAAAATTTTGGATTATGTAAAATTTGCAAGTTAACCTTTGAATGAACCGCAGAACAACTAATGGAATCTTTGTCTAAAATCTTGCTCAGATCATTTCTGACTCTGTCAAATTTTAATTTGGGCTCTTCGAGACTTTCCTCCTCTTCATCATCATCTTCAAAGCTGAACTCGGAATCTGTCACTTCGGTGAAATCTTCTGGGTTTTCTGAGGAAATGATGTTACTAAAGTCTTGCTTCTCACTTGACGTGCTCTTATGAAATCCTTCGTAGTTGTCGATATTCATCTTCGCAATTTACGCAAGACTTGCGAAATCTAAAATATTCAGATAAAACAAAACATTATATTTTATAATTATAAATCAACTCACTGTTTTGATTATAAATAGTTTAGGTACTTTAATCGTAACGACTCATAGGTTTAAATGTAAGTAAGAAAGTAATTAAATAATCCAAGTTGTAAATTGCTTTTATATTGCACTCATAACTTTTAAAAGATCAGATAAAGGTGTTTTAATTATACAACATGATAATGTGAATAATTGAATTTAAAATATAATAATGATAATTCTAATTACAAAGTTGTAATTCAGAAATGATGACAGGATGGCATTGGCATAATAATATTGAAGTTCAATATTTAACTTTGATCTAGATAAAAAATGAACATTTTTAATTAAAATACTAGGAGTGGAAGTGGTTTACTCATTCTACTCCTAAAATTTTATTTTCTATAATTTTTATGTATTAAAAGTAGAAATATATGAGCTTGCGTTAACCACTAACTAACCAACATTATAGATTATAGTTACAAAAAGATTTCTTAATCATGATTTGAAGACAAACTGCGTGATTGTAAAATTCGTATTTCTTTCTCTTTTCTTCCCGTCTAATTTTAATTCACATATCATTATATTGAACCAACGCGGTTGGTTCTTTCTGGTTTTTAGCTCTTTGAATTCAACAAATTTCGCTGTTCAGACCTTTCAAGAGTTTATTACAATTAATTAACTCAATCGGTTTTATAAGTTTTTTAACACATTAATTAATTATTATTAAATTAAAAACACAGACAATAAATAAGTTTAAAATGTCCAAAGAAAGATCAGAAAATCACGTCTTTCAATCTATTAGACGTTTTATTCATTCAACCAAAGGCCGGGGAGCGATCGGATTTCTTAGCACATCATTGGCTTCAACTGGATTTGTGGCCTATCTCACTGCTCAATCATTTTGTATTGAAAAATACAAAGAAATTATTCAATTCTATCAGTAAGTTTGATCTAATTTAATATACAATAAATCAACAATAAATATTGATCTTCAGTTTAACTTATCTAACCGTAATTTAACATTAAATTTTTAATTACAGATCAATAAGACTATAATACTTTTACATTTTGTTCACCCCTTTAGTATAAAATATAAAATAACTGCACCTAATTTTTAGTGTTTAAATTAAAAGATTTTGTTTATTATAAAATAGGAAGGGATTTCCACTTCCAGTTTCTCGAGAACTCATCAAGTTGACAGAAAAAGTCATAGAAGAATGCAATTTAAAAGATCGGGCCAAAAGTTTCTTAAGGGTCTTTTACGTCGTCGGATTTGAGCCATTCTATATTGGATCAGTGAAGACCCGGTTTGGAGCATACATTGGTCTTCCCCACACGTTCACTTACAAACAACCTCTTGACATCGACAAGAAGAATATTTTAGTAAGGTCACATTCTTCATTCTCATAAAATTCTCATAAATCTTATATTTAAGATTATAAAATTTAACATTATTTAGATTAAGATTATAAGATCTAACATTTTTTTTTAGATCATTTAGATTACTTACATAATTGTTAGATCACCTAATTTTAATATTTAGGATAAAATCTCATCGTGCTCAATTTGAATTTGAAGGTTGATCAAGACGAAATCTCTTGGGAATCCGAAGACGGCGAGCTATTTACCCATTCTCTCATCTTGAGCGACAACGCTAAAAAGTTTGCCATAGCGAGAACCCTAGCTCATCTCGACACTCATCACATTTACAACCATGGATTCATCATTACTGGGGCCATAGCCATGCAATACTACTTGGGATACTTTGCCAATAATTATTTCAGAGGACTCGAGCGACCCAAATCCTTCCGATACTTTTGCTATTCAGTCGCCGGCATTTTCACATTTTCTATTTGGTCTCTCTCGAGAGACGCTTACACAAGATACCATGAAAGGTATGCGGACGCCAAGGCCTGTTCACTCGGACTGTCTTATGCAAAAGGAGGCGTCGAGTTCTACACGAAGAATATTCAAAGAAATATCGCATTGAGAGGCCTTTTAGGACCAGGGAAAGGCGAAGGATATTTCACACTAAGGGGAGAGCAAATCGAGTTCGTTAGACAAAAAAATGTGCCCCTTAACAAGAGGAAAGAATTTGCAGAAAGTGTAGTGAAAGCATACGTTGAGAATAATAATCCAGAATTATCATCATCAGAAAATACAAAGTGAGTTTAGCTAAATAAATAGGATTTAGCTAAATAAGTTTTTAAAAACGTCAAATAAATAATAATAATACATAGTGAGTCAATTGTTAAACTATTTAAAGACTTTTTCATTGTTAATTAATGTGTTCAGTTTAAATGAATTGCAAATTGTTGAAATGAATATTGCAAATAAATTAGTCGAGAATTTGATAATTTATTTTAATTATTTAGATAATTTAACATAAATATAGCTACTTTAACATTTGCATAGACTCAACGGTCAGGCTTCATTGCTACTACAAATTGTTCACGGAATTAGATTAAGATTTTTATACAATTAAAATATACATAACGAAAGTTTACAAGTTTTAGTTGTCTAATTCGAACGTATAATGGGGCTTTCCGTCGTTGGGCATATGTTTTCCCATGAGTCCCTTAATGGCGTAGGGCTTGTTCGGCAGAGCGTACAACATGAGGAAGGCCAAGGATCCAAAGGACCCAATGCACATGAAGAACAGCTTGGGGATTGAGATGTAATGTCTTTCCCCGCGATTCCACTTGTCGTCCGTGTAAGCGTCAGCTTCAATGTGCAAGGGCTCGCCGTAGTTTCTCTTAAGGATGTTGTGCTCGATGAGTTCGTAAGGATCTCTTTGCTCCATTGGGACAATGGGGAGCTTGGGATAATCACCGTAGCCAAATCCGTCATCTGGGTAAGTCTCGTAATCCTCAGGAATCAGCCCGTACTTTTTGGCTGCTGCTGCTTTCTCATCTTTTGTCTGCAATTATTTAATTACATCATTTAATTATAAAACAATTAAAATTAAAATCAAACAATTTCAATAAGAATTTCTTACACGTTATTTTTTAACGTGTTAATAGTCTAGTTTAAATAAGATTCGACATCGTTTTTAACACTAAATGAAGTTGACTAAATAAATTGCACGAACTGAATGATTTTAGACAACGTAATTAATTTTGTTTTGACTTTTTCTATTCATAAGGAACTTAACTAACGTAGAGTTGAACAATATAAATTGTCATTTGGAAAGAAAATTATTTAAGTTTTAAAGGAGTCGTCACGACGTATGAACGTACTTTAGGAAGCTTGAGTGACGGCATCCAATCCTTGTTCCAATATCCCACAGCACCATAGCTCCGAGAGCTCATTTTGAAGATCGGTCTCAGTGCCATTGATTTGACCTGACGAGAGAGGACCACAGGGAGAGCCATATTTCCTAAAAAATGAAATCGAATTACGACTTCATCGGTATGTAAAAAATTCTTTATTGTTCCTAAAAACCCAATTTATACTTATTAGCCCAACAATTTAATATAACTTAATTAACCAAGCTAATTTAACCCCAATCTGCCAGTTATCCTCTCACTTCCTAGTTCTCACTCTACCAGAGCCTCAATCCCAGTCCCTCCAAAGTCTAAGTGTCTCAAACTTTTAATCGTCATTTTGACCATTTATTATATCTTTAAAAATTTATTTCCATAGACATCTTTACCTAAATATAATTTAGTACAGGTCACAGCGATATTTCTGATCTCCCAAGAAGAAAGAAAAACAAGATTTAGATACTTTCTCAATTAATTCGACCAGCTAACTCATTTTCAAAATAAAATATTGAACTCGAACAGTGAGGATTTAGCTAGACTAGTAGGCATGTGACTTTCGAGCTCGAACTTTCGCATCGTATCGGCATCGGCAAACACCGTGCTTGCCAAGCAGACTGTAAACACTGAAGTGTAGATAGAGAAGTGTATAGAGTAGTGTAAGGCTTTGGAGTAGCAGAGGACTCACTCACAACCAGAGGAGTATATGAAGCATGGAGTGTGCATTGAAAGAATATCATGGAGAACATAGTAGGGTGAAGTATGGGGACTTTCGGGCGAGCGAAGCATGGGAGCAGCTGCAGGATTTGAGGGTGTTCGGAGGGAGGGAGCGAGCTACATGCTCGTGCCAAAACACCAACCCCTCATTTCCTCCCCTTAAGGGCCTAAGGGGGCCTTCGCTTCAAGTTCCTTTGTTAACTTCCGTCCATTGATAGGCAAACAGTGGCGAGGGAGACTCATCTCCCACTAACATACTATTTTTACCCACCTCAGCTTCTTCGACCCCCACTAATTACACACACACACACACATCTTGAGCTTCAGATCGAAACCACCGACCAAGACACGGGTCATGGAACCATGTCTTGATGACAAGTCCAACAAGGCTCCTCACTTAATCTAAATAGTCCCTTTTGTGCGCTAAAATTCACACTTTCTCTCTTTCCGTTGACTTGACTTCCAGAAGAGCTGACGAAGACGACATGAACGCAACGTGTAAGGTCAAGTTGGAGGCAATTGCGCCGAGTTTGACATGCTTGCTCTGTCGCGGGTACTTGATCGACGCGACGACCATCATCGAATGCATGCATTCTTGTAAGTTCGGCTCTTTCGTCATTTGGCTCATTCTGAAATTATTCTTTGTATTTTGTATGAATAAATGAAAGTGAAAGGGATGAATAAGATTTAATTGATTTCATGTTTAATTAATTGACAATTCGATTTTTCAGTTTGCAAGACTTGTATTGTGAAACATCTTGAAAAGTCGAATGTTTGTCCGTATTGCAAAGTGCAACTGCATATTTCGAAACCGTTGACGAGCATCCGGTCGGATCAAATGCTACAAGAGTTCGTCTACAAACTCGTCCCTGGACTCTTTCAACGTAATTATTTTTTTTACTCAAGTATTACTTGTGAGAAAATTATATAATGAAACTTTTTAATTTATTATTGCGAGTTTGCGAGACTAATTTTTTCTTGGATATTAAATATTATTTAACTAATAGAAAGAAGAATTCAAAGACATTGAACTTTTATAACTATAAAGTTCCTTATATTATTATAAGCATCTGTATTAGGATCTTTCTTTAGGAGTTAAGGAGTTTTAGCAATGAGATGTAAATGTAAACATTTGCATTTAGTAGACATAGGCTGACGCCTTTTAATTCTTTTTCATGAGTCATTTCTTCAATTGAATCATTATGTTTTTAACACGTTATGTAATATCATTGTTCAATTTACGAATCACAGATAAATATCCAATTGATGCACAATCCGAGTATATCTCACTATTTTTTGAATCTCTTCATTATCCTTTTAGATTTTTTTATCATCCTAATCTCGAATCGATTTGGTTCGCATTTTGACATTAATTATCCCTGTATTAAGTTAGTGTTATTAGTTTTCAAATGATCCTAAATGACCCATATTGCCATTGTCACTATTAGAGTGCTCAACCTTGGATACCAGTTTTGTTCAAAAGATCGCCTGGCTCAAAAGATTTCCCTCCTTTACACTATGTTTTATACATTATATATATATATATATATAATTAATATAATTGAATAAGCGAACAAGAGAGCGATCAAGAGAGTGAAAATGGAAAGGGGAGTCTTAATTCTAGTGATGAAAATTAAATAAGAACTCTCATTTTATTGAATAAATGTTTTAATATTATTGTTAATTAGTCAATTATTTAAAGAAAGCCCTTGCTCAAAAGATCGCCCGGGGTCGAACCACAATTTTTAAAAGAAAGCCAGGCGTTCTTTTGAGCAAAACTATATGAAAATTATTAAACATGACATTTTGCAATTGGTTTTACTATTTGGGTTTTACAATTTACTATCTGGATTTAACAGGAGAAATGGGAAGGCGACGTGAGCACTACGGTAGAGCCGAAGCCAACCCAGCGAATCATTTCGACTCTGGACAAGTTTATAATCAGACGTACATTTCATCTGAAGACCTCGTTCACTTGTCATTGGAACATTTGTCTTTCGATAAAGGCTCCCTTGTAAGTTCAACATAAACACGAAGATGAATAAATTCAATTAAATAGCTATAACTCAATAATATTGCAAGATCATTAACTTTAACATTGAATTATAAAAGTCGGACAATTTATAATTAATTAAATTATTAATGTTTAGGAGCAAACCAAGAGGTTTGTCAAATGCCAAGCAGCAGTGAGCATCAGGGTATTGCGAAAATTCATTGTTGGGAAATACGATCTTAATACAAAGGATGCGGAAGTACAAATTCTTTATGGGGAAAGAGTTTTACCTGAAGACTTTTTGCTCATGGACGTCGCTTATAAATATTCATGGAATCAGGTAGAATGCCTATTTGAACATAAATTATATTTCAATTTGAGCTTATTATTAATGCTTGAGTCCTAAGATCAAATTTTAAGATTTAATATTATAAAATACATTAAATTAAGCATGTGAAAATTTTAAGGTATTGAATTGATATTCATATTAAAAGGGCACGAGATCTCAAAATTCTAAGTTTCCGCCGAAACCTGAAAATTACCATAAATATTTCTAATATAAACAAATTTTCCAAATTATAAGAGATTATAAGAAATTATTCAACAATAATTTTTATTATATAGCAATTCAATGAGTTAGTTTTAGGGTATTTTTCAAGTTTCGCCGGAAACTTAGAATTTTGAGATCTCGTGCCATTTTAACATGCATATCGTCAATTATTGAACTAACTGAAGAACTATAATAAAATAATGATAATAAAAATGATATTTTAATTTAAACAGAACGGAGCTCCTCTTGAACTCTTCTATCGAATCAAAGGAGACATTACACAAAAAGTGCCAGGAACTCAACAGAAGCCTCCTCTTAAGCGCAGAATGTCCAAAACGAGTCTTAAAGCCGCTACCATTGAGCTCAACGGGAAATTCCAAGAATTTCCATGTTCTCTTCCAGCGAAGAAATCACGGGTTTCATCAGCGGCCATCACGAAACCGCCAGGAAATAAAGTGAAGCCATCCAAGGTTTCTCCACAAGTCGCCAAGACCGAATCAATTCAACGGGAAGTTCAGCTCAGCATTTCTGAAACTGGCGAAATGGTGGCGACCAATGGACAAGAAAAGATCATCAAGAGCACTGGAAAGAAAACAGCGGAGCCGACCAACCATTTGACTCCCAAGCTCCCGCCAGTGAATCATTTAATTACTAGTCCCACCGATCTTCGTCGGAATCTGAAATTGAATGAACTCTCGTCCCCGAAACTTCAAAAGAAAATCAACGGATTTGTGAAAAATGGTTATCAACTTCCCGCTCTCTTTAAAACGGCTCAGAAGCGAAAATCGCCAACACTTGATGAAACAAAAACGCTTGATGTAACAAAATCAATTGTCGGAGGAAAAACAATTGACGGAACAAAAGCAACTGACGAAACAAAAACACTTGATACTGCAAAGGAGAAAGGTGGGAATGCGAGCAAGTCAAGGAAATTGAATTCAATGCTAAATGGCAGTACAAATGTGAATGACAGGGGCGGAGTTGTCAAGAAGAACGGAGTTCTCAACGGGAAAGTCAATGGGAAAATTCCAAAGAATTGGCCTCAACTTGAGGGTTTGTTCAAAAAGGCCGAGACGTCGCCGAAGGGAAAGTCCAAACCTTCGGTCGTGAAGGGCGACTTCCGATTTTCACCAAATTCCATCAAAACCAAGTCGGCGAGTCTCTCAAAAGAAGAATCGCCGAAGAAAGCTCCAAAATTCTTCAAGTCTCGTCATGTTGGGGGTGAAGAGTCAGAAGAAAGTTCTTCTCCATCCAAAAAAGCATCAAATGATCTCAATGCACTCAATGGGCACGAGAAGAAGGATGATGGGACTTGCGGGGCTCAAGAGAAAGTTTTACCAAATTCACCAAATTGGATTCCGCCCATGGCTCCGACTTTCGCTCCTCCAACTTTCACAACTACAACCAACCAGCCATTCATCCAATATCCAATTTTCAACCAGAATTTTGGCCCATTCTGCGGATTCCAAAACCTGTTTCAATCATTTCAATTGAAAGGCCCATTTTTGTCATTGCCGACTGAGTCGGACGAGTTCATCAATTCCCAGTCGCCCAATGGGAATGCCTCGGTAGTTGCCAACAAACCGGCTACGATCAAAATCCCTGATTTGAGAAATGTCAATTTCCCAAGATCCATTAAGATCCTGGACATGTCCGGAAGAACCAATAATGGTCCAGAGAAGTCCGGAAGTCAAAAGGTCTCTGAAAGTCCCTGGAAAGGTCAAAAGGCCTCTGAAAGTCTCGGCAAAGGTCAAAAGGTCTCTGAAAGTCCCGGGAAAGGTCAAAATGTCTCTGAAGCGGAGGGGAAAACCAGCGAGGTGAACAAAATAGTCTCAAAGCCTCCGAATGAACCCAATGGCCATGGGAGCAAAAATGGTCGATTGGATGATCTCACATTGAAGAAGATTCTGAAGAAATCTTTGATCGAAAACGGAAGTTTGAAAAACGGTGTCGTCGGAGGAGAAATTCCCTTTGTGAACGGGACGGAGAAACCCAAGGGGAATCCTGAGAAATCCTTGGAGAATCACAAGAAATCCGTAAGTTTGGAAGAACTTGCTGAGGAAACTTCCCTCAATCCCCCCTTTGAGTCCTTGCATTTGAATAATAATGAAATATCCCGCAAGCCTGAGAAAAGTCCTTCCAAAATCGACGCTGCGAATTGCAACAATAATTGCAACGATGTCTCAAGTGCCTAATCCAATTGACCAGAGTTAACTACACTTAACTATTTACAAGTAATATTATATTATTATTTATATTTAATTTTCTTATCCATGTAACTAATATATATATTGCTCAAAATGAGTGAACCAATGCATTTTTAGTGTTTATTGCTCACAATTATTTAATGTTAATTAGCTTTTTATTCGATGCTGTATTTATGTTTATTCCTCATTATGCCTTCGCTCTTTTAAAAAGCATTTTTCCATGAGTTACTTTTTCATAGTCAAATGATAAATACTTGATTTGTATAATAATATTGTTTATTCGTGTTAACTGATATTAGTTTTTTAAATAGAATTTAATAGTATTTAAAATATTTAGAATTGTCTAATTTCTTCTTGCTTATAAATATTTAATTTTGTACTTGTTTTTCTTTATGAGCCATTCCATACAGATTCTCACACCGTACGCAGTCAATGTTGCACGATACCCTCAAAATGAGCCCATATGAGATAGGATACATACTGCCAATGAAGGCGCAAAAGGAATTGAACAAAAGACATTCAGGTTTTTTCCATAAGTAATGCATGTAAATTTCAATGAAACTCCAAATATCTTAAAATCGTATTTAGTTTTAATTCATTTAAAAGTTATCTGCAACTTTCTCAGATATTTATTTATATAGAATATACATAATATTTTATACTCTACAAGATGGTATTATTAAATCATCTGGAAAAGTTGCAGAAGTTAGAGAAACTGTAGACGACAATATATTCTAGACGGATGTATTCATTTTGAAGGGAAATTCAAAAAAAGCTTTTGTGGTGTGAGATTCTGTATGAAATGGCTCTATTGTTATTTTTATTGATTTGATCATTTTCAAAGAACTTAACGTTTACTAATAATACTTTTTATTCAGTTGATTAAAAATTAAACTTGATATCCTTTGAAATCCTTATTTTGCTATTCCGTCGTCTTCCTTAATCTTGTAATGACTAATATAAAAATACTTGTTATAAGTAAGTATATCAATAGAAGACACGCCTAACTTAAAAGACTTGATCATTGAGCTCAAAATTTTCCTTAAAACTAATGAATATTTAGGTAAACATTAATAATTATATATTTTTCTCAAATGTTCTCATTCTCACTCACCGACTCACCATTGTGAGTGAAATACGCTTATAAAATAGAATTTTCTAAACATTTAGTAAAAGAAGAAAAGTTCCGAAGTTCACTATCCATTTGTGGTTAAATGTCTTTCCAAAATAATACATAAAAAGTGATACCTCTAACAAAATCATTCATAACTTTTTACCAACAAAGAGAATTTCAGTAAATTATCAAGTGTATACCTTATCATGTCATTTAAATAATAACTTATTTGTCAATATTATTAAATAGTGAAATTATAGTATAAGTTTATGCAATGTAAAGTGAGCATCCTAATTTTCCATTTTTCCTCCTGAATAATGTTGTTGTATATTTATACATAATGTTCATTTATTTACAATTACTCATGCAGGGTATTCGTTAATTGTAATTAATTATACATTGTATCTTTTTTTATCATTTACACTTACAATTTAGTACTTACATTTACTCTTATTGTAATTCTGTGCATTAAAGCATAATTTAAAAGGAACGTAAAGTATATACGATGAGAAGGTCGCGCCATGTTAATGAAATGAAATATTTGATTCGCTATAAAACAATAATGTTTAAGAGTAATTTTTATATGACCTATTCATATTCATATCTGTTAAATATGAAACACATTTCAAAGTCTTGATATACTAGATATGTTGTTAATATCTAAAAAGCTGATTAAATTAATAACTTTTATGATGTTCTTCGTTTATTTGTTTGAGAAATTCATTTATTTATTCCATCAAATTTATTTACATTAAAGTTATCTGTATTAAAATTAATCTGCATCCTAATTAAAGTTTGGGAATTTGTTCAGAATTTCATTTTGTGTGATGCAGAGATGGGGATTTTGACTGGCTTGGAGTCTTAATGATATATGTCGAGTAGTGGAGCCTTTGGCCGTGAAGGGTTCCTCTCATTCCATTTGATTATCCAATTGAGATGGGCGGAAAGGGCCGTGGCTCTTCCTTCGCCCCACAATTCCCCAAATGACGCATAGAGGACCATTGCCCGACGCAGAATTACATCATGCCCTCCTTCTCTCAGATACTCGCCCTTTCCAATGAATCGAATCCATCGATCAATAAGTCACAAGTCATGTCATGCACACCTTCATTTATTCTCCTTTATTCCATGGGGTTTGGTCATTAGAATGTCATTCAATAACGGATATTTTAATATAATTAACATTCTTTTGTTGAAATATGAGAAAAATTAAATTAGACAAGATTAGCTTTGCTATGAGGGTCATAAGTTATAAAGGGTGAAAAAAAATAACGTTTCTTTTTTAAAGAAGGAGTGAGAATATACTTTATTATGAAATAGATTTGTATTTTTTTAATCTAACTTATGAATTTTCCCTAAATGCACGTTCACATAATATTTATCAATACAAGATTTTGATGGGCTAAATATGTTTCTTCATAAATACATGACTTACAATTAGCTGTAAAATGTAAAATAAAGTGCTGATTTGTAGAACTGAAGAAAGAGATACAAGAGGGCAAAAAATAAAATCCCTGGATTACTATCCATTGCTATCCCTGATCTAAAAATCCCTGCTTGCTACATATAGTTGATAATCTTTCCAAGCCTCTATTACATTTTTCAGTGTCTATTTTGTAGATATTGAACTCGTTTTTATCGATTTGGTCTCTCTCAAAAAGAGTTGAGTGAGACAATGAGAGTCAAAAGGCATGTATTTTAAGTTTTTTAAGTAGTTATTTAGAATAATATTCATTCATGTTCATAGACACGCTCTTTCTCTCTCTATCAAAAATTCACTTTCCTCCTCGTCATCAGACTCGCCTAGTGAATCGTAAAAAGGCTCTCAAACAAAAGTAAATATTTGAGATAAAAATCCCATTATGAAATCCCATTGTCAATCTCAGCATTCATGAATTGGAAATGAAGTTCGAGCAGAATTCTCAATAGTGACAATAGTCCTTCTAGCCCTCAACCATTCAGTTCGTGCTAAACTTGATGGAAAAATTGAATGAGTTTATAAAAGGATTTCCATTTATTACATTATACATAGTATAACCCACAGATACATAGAAATTTATTCAATTCATAAATAATATTATACAGACATACACTTTATTACACTTTATTCACGTATATTAAATCGGCTACTCTACACTATATATAACATATATTGGAAAGTACAATTGAATATATCATGATATTTTGGTCATTGGTATATTTATATTCCTTGCCATTAATGGCCATACACCTTCGTAATTATTACACATTCTTCATAAGCCCTAACGCCAATTTGATTAATTGGAGAGGAAACGGCCGAACTTAATTAACTAAATTAAACAATAAACAAATCCTCCGACCCAATTGAGCCAGAGTGCGAAGAGGATACAAATAAAGCCTTAATTAAATTAAAGGGTAGTGAAGGGGCCAGTTATTTGGGGCGTCGTCATTTGTAATTTAGAGGCAGATGCCGCCAAGGAATCCATCGTCTCCCTCTGTCCCTCTGAGAATCACCGGATCCCAATTGAGAGGAAAGGAATAAAAAACGGAGTCAGGGACGTCCTGATGAGACGCCAGCTTGACAAATGCTTAATGCTTTTCCCCATTTCGTTTCCAATTCAACCCTACCTGCCCTAGCGACCGTTCACATCCGAAGAGCCGGCTGCTATGCTGCTGATGCTTAGAACGACGAGTGGCGGCGAATTCCGCTTGGGCGAGAGAGCGAGCCGAAGACCCTAACTCGGCACCCTCTTCATTCCTCCTCCAAGATCCGAGATGGCAATGGTCGCTTTTTGGTCCGGGAGGTGCGAGGGGCCAGGAGGTCCCGGGGATCCGGAACAAAAACCAACGGAGCTACACTTCCTCGCTCAAACACCAGATCCCCCTTCGTTCCCCCACTCCGAAATTCGGAGGCGCGGTGAGTCAGAAATGAAATGTTTGGATTCTCAAGCATTTTCCCTTATTATTCTCTTCTATAACTTCCTGTTCGCTCGTTCTCATAAGCTTAGTGCCTTACGCGTCTACTCTTCTTCAGTCATAATATCCTTCAAATGTCTCGTATTTCGAGTCTCTTGACAATGTCTCAGTCCATATACTCATACAAGCTCTCGTATATGCATTCTGCATTCCTGTGTCTGACTTTATCCTGACTATTCTGACTCCTTTTCCTCCATGGGCTCTCTTATGTTTGGATGAGGGCCTTGAATCGCTGGATCTCTCCAGCCACCCAAATACAATCTCCATCTCATCATTGAGAAAACACATTCCTTCACGACGCGTCGACATTGCATGGCGTTGGCGTTCCACAAATACCTCATCTAAAGGATCCTTGAAGGACCGTCGTCGTGGGTATCTGGAGTCATTAAAGATCCTCCTTGACACCATCTCATTTGGAACCCATAGCTCCCTTCGCCTACGTCCTTTTTACTCATCCAATACACTTATTAGTAACGAAAGCTCTTGTTCGAAGAGACACGGCCGTTTTTACTAGACTATTTAAATGGAGAAATTTCTAGAGTTTTCTATGAATTTCCATTTCTCTCCTCCTCTGAGGCTGAGGAGCTCCAGAAGAGCGGAGGAGCTTCAGAGGAGGAAGAAATAAAGAAACAAGAGGAAACATTTTTCTCAACTCCTCATTACCATGTTCAAATAAATCCTTCGTATTTATTCTCCAACTTTTCACAACCTGAATGAAGCATTTACGACTTTGGGCTATATGAGTTTTTCTTGTGAAGATTTTCTAGAGATGTTTCCCTTGTGAAGATTTCCTAGAGATGATTTTTCTTATAGAGATGTGGTGAAGATGATTTCCATTGGGGGATAGCCGAGTGTTTTTTACGAACCCTTTTTGATCTTTTAATAGTAGCAAATGGTGACAGCGAGGCTCCATTTTATATCCCTTCCACTTTTTGTATAAACAAAGGAGAACACGGTGGGGCAGATGAGAGTCGAGAAGGGTAATTTGGGAATAATGACGGGAACTCGCCGAGCGTGGCTGGCTGGAAAGGTTTGGCTCATTATTGCATTTTTTGTGGGTTTTCATTCCAAAAATGGAAATAGTAAAGTAATATTGCATTACAAAGAATTCAAAGGAAGGAACGGAAGGGTGGGATTTTTAATTCATTTTTCCAATTTCGTTTATGGAGGAATGACGACCCTTTCCGATTAAGTAAGAGTGACAAGTGGAAATTTCATTTAATTTGGAGTTTCTCATTTTCCAGGGAACTATTGCTTTTAATTATGATTACTTTTAAATGACGGTTAGTTCATTTTTTACATAATGGTTTGACCACTTCCTTATAACTTTGAATGTTGGATAATTTATTGAAAGACCAGAATATAATGTAAGAATATTGAAAGGGGGAATTGGTATTTTAAAGGTGAAATGTGTAGTTTGTTCGCTTAACAAAAATGCCTGGCTCCTTTTTAACTCGTTTTTCCCTTTGTATTTGACTGAACAAAAAGTTGTTTGTGCAAGCAATTAAACAGACATTTGTAGCTTCGCTAAAAGCAAAGATCAATTTTGAATTTCCCTAAACTTCTTCCTCAAACTTGGTGGGTTGAACAAAATGTAAAAACACTTAACAATGTAGAATTTTCAGAAATGAAATCCTTAGCTGAACATTCTGACCATCACGTCTCTCTCATGACTTCTTGATCAAATAAAAATAATAAAATGCTCAATAGCTACAATAAAAGCTATAATACATACTATAGTTTCATCTCTACTAAAAATAAATTATCCTTTGAACAAGATGATTTTAAAACTTTTAAATCTACTAACCATGTCAAAAAACTCATTGCCAGACTCAAAAGGCTTGCACAAAGAAAACTTTCAATTGTGTGGAAAAAATTTGGTGGGTTTGAATAAATAAAAAATAAATGTAAACTGCTTGATTGAGAAGAGATGGGTTTTCCTGTAATGACACATTCATGATCATAATGGAGAGGACCATGTTCTATTAGGTTTTTTTCATGTCATTGACTTAACAAGTTCATTTTAACTTCTCTATTTTCATTTTCTCTCTATAATATAATACTATATATTATTATATACTGCCTATGTATTTGAAGGTTTATTCATTCCATAATTTCAAACAAACTTCATTAACACATTGAATCTTGTTTATTTTTAAATATTTTAGCCTCATTAAAGAATAGTTATGAAATACAAATGAAACAATTATTGTAAAATTAAAATACAACATGGAATATTCATTGACCATTCATTAAGTCTTACAAGAGAAGTTAATTAGTACAAGAAAAACTAAGAATTACAAGAAAAGAAATCTCGGTTTTCCACATCCGCATCCGCGCTCGAAACTTGGGGTAATGTGAGTAAAGCGAGAAAAAGAGTTGCGTTTCCGGTCATCGAGCTCTTTTATCTCCTTCCACTCCCATTGATTTTACAAGAAGGGATAAATGGGATTCTCCACACAACTCCTTGTGAGTTCCGAGAGAAGGACAACAAAGGGAAATTCAAACAGATGTAATGTGGGAGTGAACAAAAGATTCGGTCTCATTACACAAAAGCCCTCAAGTTCAAGACATTCATTCTCCTGGCGATTCTGCAATGTTTGTGGCTTTTGTTGTTTGGCTAAAGAAAAGATTTTTCTTGGATGTCCAATCTAGTCATATTCCTTACCTAATATGCTTATGATAAATATGATATACTTGCACTTTTATTTCATATTTTTCTTTTCTTTATTTGAATTGAAAGGAAGGAGTTAAGGCCGGGCAGTGAATCATGGCTATAGGCTCATCAGATGGTTTTCTTGTCCAGGAGTAAACAAAGTAACCCTGAAAAGTCAGAATTCTTTGGATCCATAGTTCCTCCCGTCGTCCTTAATGAAAAGATGGAGGAAAGGGTCTGAGTTAGTGGGACTGTAAGTGGCTGGGAGCCAGCAGAGACCCTTTTGGGTCTCTTTTCCATTTTTCCATGGTCAGAATGGGGAAATGGAGAGGGTGGAGGCCACCACCAATATACCACGTGATCAACCAGAATGGGCCTTGAAGGACGCGTAATGAAATTTTCGAAGGCGTGGTCACGACGTTTTATGAGTGCCCTGGGTCTTCCAAAGAACAAACCCTAAATCCCTCCATTATCACTCCCATCAACGATCATTAAAGGAGGCTTTCTGTTACAAATCTTCCAAACCTTCTCTAATTCTTCCTTATTTTCTCTTTGTTCTCGTTAGAGTGTTTAGAGAACTAAAAATGTACACGAGACATCTTCAATTCATTTTCACATTTGATTATAATTTATTATCATCCACAATTCATTTTTATTTAAGGGTTTTTACTTTATTATTTTGTCTTTTTATCAATATCATTGCCGATTTGCGACACATTCCATGTCATTTTAAAAGATGACAAAGACTCCTTTATGCAATAAACAATGTTTCATTAATTAAAAATAAGCTATAAGCTAATTGTTAATTAAAATAATTTTGGTTCAAAAAAATATTTTGTGTTTATCCAGAATTAACATACAATCGTAAACATGTATAAAATGAGTGTTATTATTAAATATAATTATCATTCCTACTAGCATATGATCCAATTAGGCAATGGCACAACTTAAGTAGGAGAGATTTAGATAAAATCCCTCGTGAAATGCTATATAGATTACCAATGTAGGACGTTCAGTTCAAGGAAATAGAAAAGTGGCATATGTTTAATAATAATTTAATCATTTTTGAAGTAGCTAATTAGAAGGCCCGGCTAAAACACCCATTTATTTTCCAATTCTTCTTCTTAATCGATTCGATATCGAGTATGAGAGAACAAGTGGTTTGCCTTCTCCCACCTATGTGTACATAACTAACATTACTATACTTACTCTCTTCAATATTACTATATTACTATACTAACATTACTATACTTATTCTCTTCAATTATGCATGGCGAAGCTCCTTCGTATGTGCCCAAGTCATTAAAGAGGAGAAGAATGAATTTCGTATGCTAATTTCATTTGCTCTTCTCCTTCTCCACTTTTCCTTCTCTTTTGCTTCGTCTCAAAGTTGAGTGATTTGATTCAATCTGACTGAAGGAGGAGGAAAGAGCAGACGCCACTTTCTCATTTCCTCATCCCTCCCTTGCTTATTCAAACTGGTGATTGAAAGCCGAGCGACGAGTCCTTTAATTCAATCTCACCTTGTTTCTCACCCCACCTGAAAAATCTAAAAGAATCCTTTTTACGCACTTTGGATTCATGGCTAATTCATTTCGAGTATCTCTCCTCACCCCGTTTCTTTCTTCATTCACTCTTCTATTACTACAAGATCAAGCAGAGTTTTAATGAGACGACAAGGAGATTAACCTTTTTTTCTTTTCCTCTTAATGCGTCGAGTTTTGGCTCATTGAGAACTTCAAGATTTATGTGTCACTTTTATGCCTATTTGGCCATAAAGATAAAGTGCAATTGTTGAGTCTTTCAACCACCAGCCCTTTGAGGAGATGCTAATTCTCACTGGTTTATCAAACTAGATGAATTTTATGTTCAACAATCGACGGTTGCTCGTCTAGCGAACATGTCTTCTGGTTACAACTTATTGCTAGATATCTAGTTTTAGCGACTTTTAATCTCATGATTAGAATCTGATGAGTTTGTGCATTTTCTCTTTCTAAACTAACGCTGTTAATTACCCATTTACTCATCAGGGAATCTCTTTTTTGGCGAGCGAAAAAAATGAATAAATTTTATATTATTCCAGTTAATTCCAGTAAGTGAAAAACAAAAAATACATTTTTATTCCATGATTTGAATTAATTATATAAAATAAATTGTAGTTTTTTTTGTTCATTTTCCCTTTAATAGTCTAACATTTCATGGCCTAGGGATGAGGGTTAAAGTGGCGCGGAAAGACAAGGACAATTGATGGAATTGGTGTGACTCTCCATGTCTGCAGACACTCCGACACACGTCCAGGCAGTATTAGCTTGGGCTTATTTTAAATGTTCACAAATACATATGGGACAAAAATGTGAGAACAATTCAAAGTTCAAACACAATTACTACAAACTTTTTACTTCAAATTCCACTCAAAATTAATAAAATCTCCTATCTGCCTTTGATAATTTATATAAATTCCAATTTATTCCGACTCGGACTGGCGATAAGATATTTATTTCAACTACGTAATACGTAAAACTATGTATTACGTACCTATATATACAAATAGTATACTCAAAATCCACTTTCAATTTTTAAAACCCATTGTATCTGAAATTACTTACAATTAGCATGTACAAATGTAGCAATTAATTAAAAATTGCAGCATTTAAAATTGTAGTTAGGTGCTTATATTTAAATTTTTATTTGTCAGTAGGTACTTAGTACTCATAGAGTTAGGAAGTCTCTTATTGAGTGTCTTGAATGAAGGATGACAAGAGAAAAGGTGGATAAAAAAGGTTTTTATAATTAGAAAAGATTCATTTGTCAACTAAATAGTCATTAAGATTTCTGGTACGGGGAAATAAGTTGTGAGAGAACTGTTTGAATATTTTGTGTATTTAATTACATCTTTGAAGATGACTTATGAGAGAATTGGTTGGTTGGGCGAAATGGTTGGCTAGGACTTGAAAAGGGTTGTTCCATTCTTCCTCTCCTCTTCCTATGACCATATTAATTTAGTAGATGCGGAGGAGACTTCTTACTTGGAAGGATCTCTTAACAGGGTATAGGGCATTCACGAGAGACAACATTCCAGAGTTCTTCCTTTAAGAGAAGATAATCTATTGGTCACGACAAGTCCAGGGCTCGAATCTCGACGAGACTCGACGAGACGAGAAAACGTGCTGGCGTTCTTTCTCTCAAAATGACATGAAAATGATGGAGCTTCGAACAAGTTCCCCCCTTATGAGCCAAATGAACCTCTCGGGCTTGTCGCAATTAATAATTATGAGATAGAGAACATAGAGCTTCAGATGAATCCGAGCATGAGTTGACCTTAATATAATGCCTCAATTTAATCATAGAACATGTGAGCATGAATAATGAGAAGTTCTTGGTTTAAATGCTCAAAATTACAAGGAGTTTTGCTTATTTTTTAATTACTTTATTTATATAATTCTACAAATATAAATACTGTATTGTACTGTATTCTCATTTCTTTAAACTTCAGCCTTAATTAATCTTCAATTTTATTGTTCTTTTAAATAAAGATTCTTAGAATGAAATAATAAAATGAATAATAACTTTTTTGTATATTATTTATAATATTATTTGTTAAATGTGAACATTTAAAGCAATTTTTAAAGAAGTTAAAAGGCAAATTGAGGGGAATTGCCACGGAATGAAATACTTATTTTCGAATGAAATATTGACCAAAATGACTAATGTTTTTTAGAGGAATTCGAAGCGTAAAAAATTTATGGTCTTTATTATTTCGCAATTCTTTGATTTTATGAGAGACATTAGGCTTTTCCAACCTTTACTACGACACTCCGAGCAAAAAAGGGATTCTTGGAACGAGTGATGACCAGCAATATTTTTATTTATTCTTCATTTACAAAGAGAGAAAAAGGTTTTATCGAGAAAGTTGGAAATAGGAAAAATCATATTTCATGTTTTTGACACCATAAAATATGTATTAACCTTTTAATCCCCAAAGCCTCAAATCTGTTTGAAGTGGAAGTAATAAAACACTAAAAATTAAACATTCATTTCTTAAGAATCAGAATTTCTTTTCTGATTCCAACCATCCCAGCGTCATTTCTCAAAACGTTTATCAAGAAATAGAAGACTCGCAATGGTGGGTTTCAAATTCGTGAAAGACATCCATCAAAATGCCGAGTATGGAAAGAGCGAAATGAGTCAAGAATGTATAAACACATATATCGAAATATACAAGAAATGGTAACATATGAATAGGTAACATATGAATAAATATATGATCATTTCTCTTGTCTCTCGGCTGTACATTAAAAGGTTCCGAGTTCCACAAACGTGTTCTTAATGGTTTTGGAATGGTAAAAATGTGGTGTGTGTGTTTCCGAAGTGTCATTCACTCAAGATCAGTTCAGTCTTGACACTCTTGAGTCTCCTGAGTTTGTTCGGTCGGAAAAAAGAGGAGAAAAATAGCTAGTTAGTCTATCAGGAAGAAGTTAATGACTAATAGGAATCAGAGTTAGAAATTTAGAAATCTGTTGGAGTGAGACGAGGAGGATTGGGATTGGATATTATAGGGTTTGGAAATAATAGGATGGCACTTTTGTGTACGGTGAGGGCCCGGAGTTTGAAAAGTCGCTTCGAGCCCTCGCTGCCCTTCCTGGTAAATTCGTGAGTTCATTAGAGTCGACATGAAAAGCTTAGAGCCAATTAACACAATTTTTTGCCCTTGCTCCATGTGAGAATTCATCAAATGTTGGGGCGAATGACTTTGGAAGTCTAATGTATTAGAGATATATTAAAGATATATGTGAGAAGTGAGATATATTAGAGATATATTAGATGATATATTAGAGAGATATATGGTATTAGGGTATAGGGAAGGGAAAAGTCGATGAGGGGTGCTGAGGATGAATTTCCCCCTTTCAAAGGATTAGTATTCATTCCTATGCTCAAGAAAAGCGATATTTTATAGCTTTTCTTATAGACCCCTGATCAGGGCTAGTAAATTACAATGATCAAGGCCTCGCACTTAATAGGTATGGGCATCATCATCTCTTCCAAACATCTTAATAACGAACAGAACCTCCGTCGGCCCTAGTTTAATTCCGCCCCATCTGCTTCCTTCAAATCCTCCAAATGCTCCATTTATATTTTAAGTGGAGGAATAATTCTTTTTCCGGACGGAGCGCCAAACTCACTCATAGTAATAAGTATTTCATAGCTCGAGCACAGTGAGCTCAATAACCAAGCCTAACCAAGGCACGCATTTCTCAAAGCACGAGCCTTTGCTCCGAAAGAGCCAAAGGATTTTCGGGTGCGAGTTTAATAAACATGAGGAAATGGTGATGGGGAGTTGGAAGGGTCTGGAGGGAGTGATCCGATAGTTCCCAAGACGCTAATTTGCCCTTCAATATTCCGCCTGTACAAGAGGCGACAAGAGTGCCCGAAAACAGTCAGCCTAACAGTCAGGAGCAAAAACTCGGAAGAGTTTAGAAAGAACAGAAAGTAAGAACTATGTTTTGAATCTATTTGACAAGTTGGGTGAAAAATTGGGGGATCCTGTGACGCATTTTTTCGGGCTCTGCATTGCTGGGAGTTTCTCGTCTCTCGCCTTCAAAAAAGCTCCCCTGCAGGGCCCTGGTTCAATTGAATTCTTGTTGAAGGAGAGATAAGATAAAAGACCGGAACTAAATCCTAAAATCTCGAGAATCTCTCTCGGATTCTCCTCGCGCTCTCAGGGACCTCGGAACTCTCGGAGGACTTAGGCTGAGAGAATCTCAGGCTGAGATGCGCTATACTTATTTTCGGAACAGAATTTCTCGGATTGGATTCCCCATTCGGTCGGAGATTTTCTAAGGCCTCACCCTCTTGACTTTTAATTCTTCAAATGTAAAGTGTTTTGAGGGCTCCGGTCGAATCTCGTAATCTCCCGCACTTTCCTCTTCTCCTCCCTCCGACCCTCCTCTTTCACTCCACTACGAAATTCGGAGTCCGGATGCTCTATGAGATTTATTAAATTCTTCCCGTCTTCAATCTCTTTCATACAGACAACTTTTCAACTAGTTTAAAGAGTTTTCTACTTACATATTTAAAATTTCTATTTTATTTCTATTTTCTATAATTTTATTAATTTTATTTTCTACTTGATCTTCATTTAGGCGAATGAAATCCCTTCAAATTCCCTCATTTAACAACGAGGTTTGAAAGGATCAATTAAAAGTATAATTTTTTAATCAAATAGCACATCAAAAAGACATTTTTTACAGAACAATAAATACGATAAATTATACAGATAATGTTTATACAGATTACAGGAGGAAATGTAAAATGTAGTAGCTAATATTTCAATTTGTAATTCATTTCTTCATGAACCTTGGTGAAAAAACATGGGAAAACTCACGTAATCTTTCCAGGACATACTAATAAGGAAACACGAGTCTTTATCATAAATTTTATACACATGACGAGCATTAAATGTGGATTTCCACTATGATTTCATATGAAATAATCTCTAATGCTTTTATGAATAGACGGAGCAGAAAGATCTGCGAATGAAAGCGTCGGAAGCGCGACGTTGGAGAAGATGTAGAGATAATGGTGAGAGGGAGAGGAGATGAATTATGATGAACAACGAGGGCGTTCGTGAAAAACTGACTCTCAAGATAAAAAGGAAATGCATTAAAGGTTCTATCGCTCAAAATTTATCTCGTCCAGTGCCGGACATTCCGCAATAAAAGGAAATACAGGGAGGAATTGGGATGATCAAAAGCGTCCCGAATCCTCTTTCTCATCTTCCTTTCTTAAAAAGGAAGGAAGGAAGAACACGCAGCGAGCAATCGCGGTTGAAAGAACAAAATACGAATTTCCCTCGGTGGGTTTTGTACCTCCTTTGCGTCTCCCTTATACGGTCCTCAATGAAGGGAGCTGTCAGTTCCGGGTGAGTGGGATTCCTCTTTACTCGCAGGAGCCGTAGATGGAATGAATCCGAATTCCACCAGAGATCCTTTCCTATCTGCCTACGATACTCTGCGTATGATACGTATGAGATCCCTTTTCTGTGATGATGCCCATATGAGAAGTACGAGAGCTCCCCTATACTGATAGGGGACTGTATATATATAGGGGAATATTTACAGATTTCCACACAGGCTCCCTTATTACATTACTAATTCTATGCTATCCATGTCCACGTCTCCCTCGTCTATCACTCACACGAGTTGGCTCTCAAGTGATCCAATGTACTCCCATGTTCAGAAGGATGATGTTGGTTAGGTATCATAGCTCCTACATATGAGCTATGATTGAACAAGTCCAGAGCTGCGGGGGAGACTCTTCACAGGCACCGACTTCCTCCGTCTCATCTCTTCCTTCCATCTCTCATCCAGGTCCTTATGGAGGTTCGTATGTCATGGAGGTTCTGCGAGGCGCGTGATGCCTGGAAGCCTAAAATAAGGGCCGGATCGCCAAGTCCTCCTGTCCATCAGGCCAGGCCCATTTGGCCTCACCCCATCCACATCTCCTTCAAATGAGGGATGCGTGGATTGTACGGGTGGAAGGGACTATGATCCTCCGCTCCCATCCAGTCCCTCTCCCCTCTCTCCATCATCCATTAGGCCATTAATCTCGGGAGTCCCGGGTCTTTCAAGCACTCTCTACGGCTTCCACTCTTTCCCGAACCAATTATCCACCTCAGATAGGGAAAGTGTCGCGGAACATCTGGAGGAGATTCCCCTTCCACTCACGCCACCCGTTCACACCTTCATGAGTTGAGCTAGATGTACCGATGAAAAATACTTAATATACATAGGTATATTATATGCTAACTACCTATAATACTTATGATTATGGTATATGAAACCTATTCTGCTACAAGTTCACGTTTTATTTAGAGAGATATTCTGATACTTCTATTAAAGAATAGTGGTGAGCGAGGGGAATCGACAGGACCAGGATTTCCCAATTAAGAATAAATTGACTCGTTTCATACGTAATTCACGGAACGGTGGAGGGTTGGTGAATGAATTGAATATCGACTTTTCTAAACCGACTCACGGCCACCGGAAATGATCTTGGCTAATTAATATTTATGCCTTCCGACCTTAATACTCATTTAATGTTTTTTTTATATGAGCTCGGCTTTTAAGCCCATACATACATAAATGTCTTATTAAACTTTATTATTATTAATATTTGTTAATATTAATAAAGTAGTAAGAATAAAGTAGTTAAGTAATGATGAGTTGATGAGTTTGATGAGAAATAAGAAACTTAAGGATTTAAACGGCGCTAATATTTTTATTCGTCATTTTTATTTTCATCATTAGTTTTATTCGCTAGTATTTACGAAGGTATACATTAGGCTTAATTTATGGATTTAATTATAATGGTAATTAGTTTCTTTTTAATTTAATTATACGAGACCGTACTTTTGTTTTTTATTACATCGACTTGACTTTTGGTCATATATTTATACATTCAGGGGTTCGTTTCTTATAACGTCATACTCTTCCTCACGATCGACCATTTTCGAGATGTTTTATTGTACATTGTCATAATCTTTCCAACTTTTATTACACCGATTACACGTAACAAGCACATAAAGAAAATTCTCTACAGCGAATGAAGTGTGTAAATGGTTTCCGACATCAAATGCTTATTCTAACTGTAAGCCCAACCAAACTAATTGAAATCCTTACAAGTTCCACTTTAATCTTTAGTTTATAATATCCCAATATTATTAACATTATTCATCAATTGGTACAAAACAATGGGCAATCATAGGTAATAAATCAACAAGGCGAGCTCAAAGTTTCAATTTAGTTCTTCCTTATGAATCTCCTCGTCCTTATGAGAAGATTCTTTTGAGTATATTTCTTACACAAACACAACAATCCTATATCAAACTATTTAAAAGTGAGGAATATTCAGCATAAACCACCAAACGTAAATTAATTAGGTATTTTAATCAATAGCCCTTTTAACTTATTTACCTTTTAGTAAGCCATTAAATAAAAAATAAAATGAATTTAAATAAAATAAATAAGATAAATTTAAATAAACTAAATTTTAAATTAAAAAAATTCCTTTAACTAAAAAGGATGAGAACTAAAATAGAAATGACGCAATGGATTTCGGCGATCATCCAAGTTTTCCTCTTCTCGTATATGAGAAACTCATTTAGCCAAGTGATTTCAATCTCAATGAGACTCAGAAAGGGAAAAAGAGCTCACTGGGCGGAAAAGAGGGCAAAGAGACCTCGATATGCCAACACAACGCTTTGAGTAATTCAATTGTAAAAAATTGGAGGAAGAGCGCCGAGCGTAATCTAATTGTCACCCTTGGTTGTTCCCTTCAATTCCAAGTGACTCTGCCCATGCCCAACTCAACGACAATCCACTACGAAGCTTTGAGAGAACCAAACACTATAACCTAACAAAATGAAATTCAGTCTTTTCAAATCTAGTAATTCTTTTCAACCAGCTCCACGTGGGGCAATTATCAATTATTTGTTTCTCCCTCACAAAATGCCCTTAATTTTTCTATTTATTCTTAATATTTTTCTTTTTCAGCTCAAAATCATTCTTAATCTTCTCAATTTAGTCTTCAAAAACAAAATCAAGTTCTCAAAATCAATCTTTCAAAAATGATGCTGATAAAGCTACAATTTAACAAATCTGAAATAAAAAATGAAATATCAAACAATCACCTTAATAGTAATTACTTAAATTACTATTATATACTATAATAAAAAGCATTAAACTGCGAGATTAAAAACAACTAAATAGCGTAAGCCATTAAAAATTAAACTACACCTTAAACTTTAGATATTATTTAGCTTTTAGCTATATAGTTAAAACTTATCTGCAATTCTCTTTGGGGTTTCACTGTACGTCAGTGGAAGCCGGAGCTCACGTGAGGAACACGCGATGATACACGACCTCGCAAACATTACGACTAAAGTGATTTAGCTAAATATTACATAAATACTTACCAACTATTTATGCTATATTCTACCTATAACATACACAATATGCATGTTTTTTCTTATATGCCAATCAATTTAAATAGTCAAATTGAAAAGCCGATGAAGGATCTGATAAATATCGGCTTGATAACGCACATGTAAAAAAATATTCCTCATATACACAATAGCCATAGATGTACAGCTCTAGATAATTACATAATAATTCCAAAGCTTTCCTATTTATATACATTCACGTTAACAGTGAAGCATAGTAGTAATTTCATGAATTCATAAATTAAAATTCTTCTACAAACACACTTTTTAGCATTTTACATTGCATTTAATTACATGCATTTAGTAACATCGTACCGCATGTTTGTAATTCCTCTGGCATTATTCATATAAATATGCCATATTATTATTACCATTTTCACCTTATTTACATTCAAAGTCATTACCCACGTCATTTAAAGCGGCAAAAGTTATTGGTTCTTGCGCGACATGTCGAAATTTTTTAATGTGCCACTTTTAAATGGCCGTATCTTCATTAAAACACCTGTGCCATAAATGTTTTGATATATAATTTCACAGATCATTTATATGTATTATAATACATTCAGTTTGATAATTTATACACACAATTTAACATACAATTACTATTTAATTCCATGCACCCATTACAAAATATTTTTCTTTTTATGAAAATAAATAATTAGCATAAAATATGAATCCAAATCTTTTCTAATAAAAAGATTATAGGCTATGAAAGGCTTTAATAATTTAAGCAATTATCTATCCATCTAATCAATCATATGATAAATAATGAGGATAATGACAAAAGTTAGGGCAATTTAAATCCTTCCATCCCCATTTCAATCTCTTTACATAACAATTGTATATAATAAAATAGCATGTTTCTTCCATTCCATACAAGTAAACTTTCGTGTCGTCTGCGGTAAAAATAATCAGGATTGAATCTACAAAGTGTACAAAGGCATGATGAACAGTTATGTTCAGTAACTTGTCTCCCCTGTAAAACTAACAACATTTACGAAAAGAAAAGCTCAGATCCTTTTGTAAATTCTCTACCAAACGCGGATAAGAAAGAAACATCGTAGAATTCTTCGTTTCGCTACAACTCGTCTATGCAGTATCATATTCCCATCCCCAGATGTACATCAATGTTCAGTTTCAAGAATACATAATGTCCTTACAATACATAATGAATTAATGACCAATCAACTCGATCAATTCGAAAGTTTCCATTAAATTACAATTTTTACAATACCTTAGAGCTTTTAAACACAACCAACTCGCATTCAACATTAGATTATATTGTACAAGTGTCGTTTTCAATTATTGTATGTACACCTATATAGTGTAAACCAAACAAAACTTTTCGCACCTCTCAGCACGAAATGATCTCGTCAAGATCTCGCCTCCAAGATATTGGAAAAAAGGTACGTATACTATAACATGCTCTTGGCGAACATACATGTATGATAATCTGTATTATCCAATGATGAATTATAATGTTGGTTAGACTCGCCTTGTCATTAGGAATAATTATAATCAAAGAGGAGGAACTGAATTGCTGAACGGGACGACAGAAGCAGGAGTTTTTCAAGTGAGTGATGTGGAATTGAAAGCTAAGTGTCCTTTGGACCAAGCAAGTTCGCGCAATAACCATCCTGAGATTTACGTTGTTGGGAATAATCTATCGGCTCACTCCTGCCCATCTTGCTCGACCAACTCGTGGGCAATAAAAATAAATAAAAAACCCAAGCAATGTCAAAGGAGCTTCCTGCTTCTCCTCATCTCGCCCTGTATTAAATGGCCATAGCTATTCAGCCATATAGACAGTCATACTATATACTATGTCATAGATATTATGTCCGTATACATTTATGAGTCAAATGTTAGGGAATTTAGCACGAGTGTCCTAGGCAGTTGTCGTAGAGGGGACAGGAGCTGGCGGGGCTGGTGCGTTATTATTATTCACACTCGTCGGGCTTGACAAGTTGCCCAAGTCGCATACTGATGACGAGCCAGTGGTGATACTGTTGTTGTTGTTGTTGTTGTTGTTTACAATGATGCTATTAGCCGCAGAGGCCAACAGTCCAGCAGCCACTTTTTCCAAATTCTCCATCTTCTTCATTTGGGTCTTTTCCTTGGGCGAGGAGGCGCCGGACGGCGAACCCAACGAGGACGTCGGCGAACCCGCGTCCGAACGCGGGCTGGTCATTTTCTCCTCAAGCGGAGCTAAGAGGGGAAACAAGGGGATTTGGAGGGTTTGCGGCGGCGGGGCGACGCGACACAGGAGACGCGCTTCGCCGTTTATACCCATACTTTCGGATTTGTCTTCAGAAATGATGATGAGCGGCAATTTGTCGCTCTCGTCCACAATGGTCGACTCTACAAGGGGCATTTCCATGCTTTCTTCTTCCATCAGCGTGTCGACAGAGACCAATTGCGGGAGAAACGGAGGAGAATCGTCGTTCTTCGTTTCTGCCATTTCTTCCCTTGTTTCCTCTCGGGTCTCTTCGAACATCATTGGTTCCTCAGGATCAGATTTTTCTTGAGTATCAGATTTTTCTTCAAAGAAACTGTTGTCTGAGAGAATAATGGGATTTGTTTCTTGGCCCATTTCGGCTAATTGAAGAACCCCTTGGGTTTTTAGATTGGTTAGTTGATTGGTTGTTGGTTCTGAAGAGGAGGAGGACAAAAATTGGTTGGAGATCGGAGAATTCAAAAGGAGATTTGTTGACTCGCTTGAGTCTGAAGAATTCATGTCGTTGTCGTCCTGAGCAAAGATATTTTCAGGACAAGTGATGGAGGACTTTTCGCATATGATTTCTGAGCAGGAAATCGGAGATTTTTCTGAACTCATTTCTGTGCAAGGCATGGCGGATTCTTCAGGGACCATTTCAATGTCTTCTGATTCTTCTTCCATTAAATCCTCTTTAACTAAAGAAGCTTCTTGGGCAATTGGCTCTTCGTTAGCTAAAGAATCTTCAACAATTGGTTCTTTGTTTGCTAAATGAGCTACTTCCATTATCGAATCTTCATTAACCAAAGGAGCTTCTTGGACAATTGGTTCCTCGTTAACTAAAGGAGCTTCTTGGACAATTGGCTCCTCGTTAACTAAAGGAACTTCCTCAACAATTGGCTCTTCGGCATCGACTATCATGGGAGTTTCTTGAGTAATTGTTTTCGGAGATTCCTCAGGTTTTTCCTCCGCAATTTGAGATAAAATGGGGGAAGGAGCGAGAAGATTTTGATTTTCTTCAACCATTTGTGAATCTTCATCTGGAAGAGTCTGAGGGAGCGGGCTGAGCTGAGGAGCTGAACTGAGCTGAGCCGGAGTCTCCAGAGAAGGGGATTCCGGTGAAATTAAATTATTCACCTCAAATGAACTATGTCTAATATTTAGTGGAAGAACCTCAGCAGTTTCACTCGCGTCTTCCTCTTCTACTCCCATATGATGAGGTTGCGGGGGGAGCAGGGAGATTTCATCCTTCTCTTCTGCTTTTGATTCCTCCAAACTCACCAGCAATGAAATTTCCAGAGGAATCTCCTCTTTCCCCTCCTCTTCTCCTTCCTTCTCTTCACATTGCTCTTCTATTTGTACTATTGGAACTTCCTCTTTTACTTCCTCATCTTTACCTTGTTCTTCCATGATCATAAGCCCCTCTTCAATTCCAACTGAATTGGCCAAATTGATTTCCTCTCTCATAGCTGATGGATAGGTTACAGCTGGAACTGTAGCTGAGGCTGGAGATTTGATTTCCTCATTTGTAACTTTTTCAGCCTGTTCCTCCACCTTGCTCTCTTGGAGTACAATAGGGATATTCTCTGGCTCTCCTTCCACATTACCATTATTAGAACGTGGCTGCTCATTAGCAACACTCACACCTGTGGCTCCGACCTCCGTCTTCTCCGCATCTTCCGGGAATTCATTCCTCTTCTCCTCGGGCAAATAGAGTTTTGGCAAACTGAGTTCAGGCAAAGGGAGTTCTCGTAAAGGGAGCTCTGGCATAGGAAGTTCTTGTTCAGCAGACTCGTAGATTTCTTTCGCATTTTCTTTGATAATTTGATCAGATTTTTCTTGTCCTTTTGGAGTCTCTTTGGGCTCAGTTTTCCCCAAGTTCTCATTGTCCTCGTAGTCAGTTTGAGACTCTTCCTCATCAAGCGTCCGGTTAACAACTCCGTTCTTTCCATCCATCACAACAAGGATCGTTTCGGAGCCCGTGGAGTCCGTGGACTCTTCGACATCACAGAGACTCACCAGCGGCTCATCTTCCTTCATGAGCATTTGGATCTTCTTGAGAGATTTACAATCCTCAATTACATTTTCTTCCCCGACGTCAACTTCCATATCCTCTGGATCTCTTGGCTCAATTTCCTTCTCTTCTGTGCCATGGAGAAGCTTCAGTTCTTTTTCTTTTTCTTCCTCTTTGCTCTCGTTTTTCTGGTCCTTCAGTTCCTCCTTGACTTCCTCCTTCAGGAGTTCCTCAATTTTTGGTTGCTCCGGCATGTTTGCCTCCTTTTGGTCATTCTGGGGCACAAGAAGGTTTTCCTTCTGTTGGTCCTTCTGGGGTTGGGCTGGTGGCAAAGGTGGTTGTTGAAGCAAAAGTGGTTGTTGGATTGCCGCTGTGGGTGGCGGGCTTAATGGTAATGTGGATGGGGCCGGGGGAGTCAAAGGTTTGAGAAGGACTACAGGTGGTGGGGACGAGGTTCTTTTATCCGGGAATTTTTTATCCTTGCATTCTTGATTCTCCGTGTCGCCCTGAGTCGTCGAGATCGGGCTGAGGATCTGCTGACGAGAGAATAAGAGCGAAGGGTTTGGGATATGCCTCACGGCTTGGTTCTGCTGCGGCTGAGTCGCTCGACTTGGGGGACTCGCTAATGATAATCCGCCTAATCCCATTCCGTGGTGGCTCATCATCATCGCAAGCCCAGGCGATTTTTCGGAATTGCTCATCGACGAGCTTTTCCCTTCTTCCCTCTTGTTCGAGTCTCCCTTGGCTGAAGGGGACGTGGCCCCTTTGAAAGCCCCCAAGGGACTCTTCGACATCGAGTTGGAATTCAAGTTCGAGTTCGTCGGCGAGGTAGGAGACAAGAGGGAAGAGTTGAGGAACTTGGCCAAGCTGCTCCCGCTCGTTATCGTCGCATTCGCACTCGAATTCCCATTAGAACCAGACCCGGACTTTGGGGGGAGAAAATTGGAGATCTTCATGCTGTTGGGAATCCCTGGGTTTCCAGGATTTCCATTTCCAGAATTCAAAGGCTTATTTGCCCCTTCAGCCTTTGGAGGGGAAATGGTGAGATTCTTATTTGAAGGTGGAATTGGAACAGAACCAGACCCATGGCCGCTTAAGGATCCGCTCAAAATCCCACCATTCATTTTGCTACTCTTCATACTCAAATTATTCGACTTCGGTGGCGACAAACTCGAGTTTGTAAACAATGATTTTGAAGGCGAAGCCTTGGATTTACTCGGCATGGACACGTTGGGAATTCGGATCGGAGCGGAATTCGCATTGAGTTGGCTCAACCCAGGAAAAAACGGATTCGGATAAGACAACGGCGGACTCAAAGACCCGGCCCCTAAAAGTGTAATGTTCCGTCCAGGGAATGCATTCCTGTAGTAGGCCGCAGCGGCAGCGGCATTGTTCTGCGTTTGTTCCAGAAGACTCGGGCTCTTTTGCCCGAAAGGCGTCGTAGAAAAGGGGAGGAATGGCGAGGGGAAACCTGGCGGCAGTCCAGTTGGTCTTGACTGAGACACGGCGGCCTGGCCAGAGCAGAGCCCAACACCGGAAACGAGATTGTTCAGGGAATTTCCCATTTTCCCGAATCTCGCCGCAGTGTCCGAGAGCGTCACGAGATTCCTTAAAGGATTGAACGTCCCAGGTGGCGAAGGAGTTGCTAATGGAATCATCGGGTTCGGCGGTGAGAGCCCAGACATCCCAAGCAATTCATTTCCCCCACTCAACATCTTTTCCTTCAAGTATTGTTGTTGCTGTTGATGGTGTTGCTGTTGTTGGTGTTGGTGTTGCTGTTGTTGGTGTTGGTGTTGCTGTTGTTGTTGCTGCTTTTGGGCTAAATTTTGTGCAATGGAGAGAATCGTTTGAGTGTTGGTGGTCGACTGACCTTTGCCCTTTCCGCTCCTCCTTTCCCCCTCATTTGGAGAAGGAGTGAAGCCGGGGGTTGGCGGGCTCCTTGAGTTTGAACAAGGAGGGGGAAACTTGTTGGGGCGAGGTGGTGCGTCGTTCCGAGTGGATTTCCCTGAGAGGTCAAGTGGGATTTCTGCATCTGACGTTCTTTCTTTCTTCCGCTCAGGCCCAGGGGATCTCGGATGAGAGTTTTGTTGGCTCATTTTCGGCGGGCTCATGCGAGCGTCGAAACTCCTCTTGTTGTTCTTCTGATTTTGAAGTCTCAAAGCCTCTTCTTCCTTCAGCCTTTCTTTCGGCGAAGGCGTCGTCCGCATTTCAAAAGACTCCCTTTTCACGGGTTTGCTCGATTTCCTATTCCCGCTCATGAGAGACTCAGCAGTTCTGAGAGAATCAGCCGATCTGAGAGACTCAGCAGATCTGAGGGAATCACCTGATCCTTGGATTTTATTCTCTCCTTTCCCTATTGAAATGGATGGAGGGAGGGACGAGAGCAAAGATGGGCTTTTGCTTTGGGCCGCTCGCCCTTTCTCGTTATTCACCATCTTGTTAGAAGATCCGGAGACCGGGAGATTCCGGAGCGACGGGACAATTTTACTTTTAGCTGAATGGATTGTAATGGGGAGTTTGTTGGCTCCGCCGCTCATTGGAACTCCGATGCTCAACCCGCTCGGGATTTTGTTAACCTTTGACCCATAAGGCAGAAGGTCATCGCTCTTCCGAGTATTGGATTTGCCCATGAGGCTTATGGCCGAAATGCCCGGTGGAGGCGGCGGCGTCTTGCTGATGGAAATGTCCAAGCTCTTCCTTTTCTTCATGGGATTCTCGTAGACTTTGGCCGGCTGCTTCTCCCCGCAGTAGATCTTTGTGATTTCCATGCTTCCTGGCCCATTGAAAGCTTTTACACTCACCGAGCCTTTGTCACCCTGGGCATTTGAGTGCCCTGAGTTGGTAGGCGTTGGGCCGTGGCCTGAGGAAGCAGAAGTTGACGTTTGCTTCTGCGGCGGCGGAACCTCCGTGACGGTAATTTGATGAAGGGATTTGTTCGTAATTGGATGGGTAAACGTGTGGGTCGAGGGAACTCGCTTTTCCTCCTTTCGGGCCACCTTCGGTGCATTTGGATTGACCGGGATGAGCGTCACGGACTTGGGCACGTGGCAAGAGACGGAGTCTGGGAGGAAAGGATGGTTCTTTTGGGCCGTCTGCTCGTTCTTCTTCGGCTGCCCTGAGAGCTTAGAAAGGCCAGCGGAGTTTGAAGGTTTCCCGGGAACATTTTGAGAATTCCCGGTATTCGACCCGGCATTAGTCCCAGCACTGTGCTGATTCCCGGAGGAAGACGGGGCGAGAGTTAAGACCACATTGACATTCCCTGAGCTCCGCTCTTTGCTCTTTACCTCGAAGAGACCTTGGGGCTTTGCGGAAGAGGAGGAAGAGCTGCTACAACTCGAACTGCTATCCTTCCTCTCTGGCTTGGGAAAAGAGGTGGAGGTGGAGGTGGAGGCAGAAGCCTTGCTTATGATCTTATTACTATTACATGAATTGGATGACCCCTGGTTGCTCAGACTTAACCTAACCTTCTCCTTCCGCTCCTTCTTCTTGTCCTTGTGTTTGTGGTGGTGGTGGTGGTGGTGATGCTTCTTCCCCTTGTGGTGCCCTTCAATTGAAATCTTCATCGAGGTGTCTTTGGCGTGTTTCTCGGATGCGGCAGCTGGAACTGCTTGCTGCTTCTTCTCCTCCTCTTTACCTTTGGCTGCCTGGGCGGCCTTGCGAGGGAGCGGCTCCCTCAACGTCGGCGGACTCGCGTTGCTCATCGACGGGGATCGGTTGAGCCGGGCGTGTTGGCGTCCGGTTTTCGTTTGGCCCTTTGGGGCTGTCGTGTCCTTCCCGCCGCCGCTCTCAGAAATCCGCGGGAGTTTTGACGGGGATGCGGAGTTGTTCCGCCGTGTGGACTCAGAGGCCTCGTCGTCATCGGGCGGTTCGTCCATCATGGGCGGTGCGGGTCTTTTGCTCCCCACGTGACCCCCGATGGTTTTCAGAACCCGGTCAAAGATCCGATAGTGGAAACACATCGGCTCGGCCTGTTAATGCAAAAGATAAAAATGATTCATGCATTGAATTTGGAAGAGAGATTATCTTAGGGGCAAAAGGAATATTTTTCCCCTTCACTTTCCCTCCTTCCTCAAATACACACAGGGACTTGAATGCATATGCCCAGATAACCGAAAAATTCCCATCGATTTCCCTTTTCCCTGTTTCTCTCTCACTAACAACAACTGTGTATAAGAACATTCATGGACTCTCAAGGAAAATTGAATAAGGGAAAGGTCAATTACTATACAAAGGTAGAATGATGGTAGAATGTACGGTATGTATTTTCACTTTCATTTCAATGCGATGGACATCGTTAAATGATTCAAATCCAAGGAAAACCTACTCATGCGAGAAACGTCAACAAACATAATTTGTCAAATAAAACTCAGCTCCTAGTCGTTAGGATTACATAAAACAGCCCGATCAACTTATTGACTTCAGCTTAATGCTTTAACATTAACCAGAAAAGTTGAACATTAATAAAAAAAAATGTTCCTAAATTGTATTCCTTTATGAACTTGTTTAAGCATCCTTCATAATATTCATTTAAAAGTTATGAATCATAACTGACAATATATGACATTAATTGGAATGTCTTATTCGCATGTATCATTGGATCAATCTCCTTAAAAATTCCATTTTTAAATGCATTTTTCAATCCAATGCATAAAATATTACATCAGCTTTTCCTTAGTATTTAGCTACTGTGTGATGTAATGACCTGTTTTACTTTAAGACATTTTAATTCATTTAACCTATAACAATATAAAAATTATGGAATTAAGTGAACAGTGAAATTATACTATGTATAATGATTACATAATGATATAAGAAATATATGCTAACGATAAGTATAATAATTAAGTTGATTAAGGTGGGAGGACACGTTTATTGTTTCTCATAGAATTATTGTGCACGCAAATGCGAAGTTCTCGTCTTTTCTACACAGAAGCATCTCGCTTGGGAATAATCTAAGGGATGGAAACCTTACCAGGCTAAATAATCCTTCTTGCAGGACATGGAAAAGGAGCTCTCATCTCCCATACATGGCACACTTGCCTATTTGGGTTGATAGAGTCATCCCACGACTCTGCTCGCTCATATTATGACCAGAATTTCAATCGACGAATTTCTAATGATTAGGAATCCAAAATACCTATTATGCATTATATAACTCAACCTCACTCAAGTCATTTAACTTCAACTTCCTTGCATATGAGAGCAAAATAGGCGCATTAGGGAGGCAAAAAAAGCACATGGAGCAATTTGTCTTTTGGTTCTCATTCCCTCAAAGTAGGTATAATATGAAAGCCCAATAAAGATTCCATTGTCCTTAATGACTCTATAAGTATAATTCTTCCCACAATTGAGACCATGCGAAGTCTGCGAAGGAGGTTTTAACTTGGGTTTGAACGTGAAGTGTGGAGAGGCCGCATGGGGTCATTTGAGATTCATCTATCAAATAACCTGTGGCGAGTGAGTGCCAATCTGAAACAAAGCACGAAGGTACCCGGAACATGTGAACATGGATTAGATAGGTGGAAAAGATCGTCTCTTCCTCATTTCACTCATTTCCCCTGTCCCAAATGGAGAAATAAACGAGGGTGGTTGAAATTAATGAGCGTCATTAGGCCTCAGCGGATTTCTCACAGCAGAAGGGAACGAAGCTTTACCCAAGGCCTTCCCTTCTTTTAGGGGTTTATCGCGCCTTCATCTGACGAATAATTCTGAAGAGAGTGGGGCCGAGAGGTTCAAATATACGAGGATGATAAGGTTTCCGAACACACTCACACTCAACGAGAAAAGAAAGAAAGGCTAAGGGAGATGCTAGCCTTAAAAAACACCTTCACCTGGACAGACTCCACAAAACTTTACATACCCAGTCCCAATTGAAATAATAGGTTTGAACTTGTAGAGGTAAAGCGAGCAAAGAACTCCAAAAGCCTCGTAGACAACGTAAATAAAGTATAGTTCAAGTCTCAGGTACAATGTAAGTATTTATGTGAGACTTGTATAGACCATGTTTGCGAGAGATATACTGAACATGTATTACATGTGTGTTTTTGTATGTGAAAGATCATTTGGGCATAGCTAATAAATATATATAGAGAAGGACATTGTCCCAAATGAGGCCCCTTAACGAAGTTAAACGAAGACTCTTCCTGAGATTTATCGATCCCTGGAAATGCATAAAGGTTTTCTAACATGGCTTATTTGAGTATCCAGACTGCCACCCAACCCTGCCCACCCACTTCTGTAACAGAACTTCTGTTCAAAATCCTTGGGCCAAAAGAAGAACAGAAGAGTTACATTTTGATCATAGGGAGATACTTTTGGCTGTGAGGTCTCTCGTTACCCCCATTTCATCTTCTTCATCGCTGAGGTTCGGAAAGGAGCGAGAGGGGAGAAGAGCAAAGGGCAAATTAACCAATCTCCGCCTCTCCACGACCAACTTCAATCCTGTCCATCAATCATTTATGCGTCAATCTCAAATCCTTCCTACAAGGTTCACAAGTGATAACCTTCAAAGCCGAGCTATGCCTCCATGATATGCTCTTAAATCTTCCATGGCGTTGAGCTCCAAATAGAACTTCCTGACCAGACTCTTCACCACATTTCTCTCATGATTTAATGACATTTCCCCTCTCCTCGATATAAACAGAGACTAAATATTTTTAAAATTGGTTGAGCCAAGATCATTTCCAAGGGTTCATCCTTTGCGGAACACCGCAAAGAATCTTTTTATTTTTATGTAAAGTATCTTTGTTGTCCTCATGGATATTGAGCATTTTGAGGACAAAAATGAATTTTGAGGGATTCAGATGAGGATTGTCTCGAGATTGCTTAGGTGAAAAGACATGGAGGAACAACAACGGATCATGTGGGAATCGTTTCTCGAATGTACTAGAAGGACAAGGGAGATCTTCGTGTTTCTCATACTCGGATTACATGACCAACAAAGCAATTCTGTTGAGAACTTAATGGGTGAATCAAAGGGGGAACAATAAGGGAAGTCTCCTTAGACCCTCAGTGTCTCTCGAATGAAGGGAAACAGCAAGGGATGAAGCGGTCTCGTCCTTTCGCATGCACGTCGTTCTTTTTTGTCATGTTCTCACATTGAGAGATGGAAGGAACACCTGAAACATGAGAACAACCGAGTGGAGCTAAAGAGTGAAGAACAAAGAATGAGGAAGATAACAATATTTGGAGAATATATTTTGTATATATTATGAGGTTTGTATGAAGGAAATTGAACAAATGAGGTGGAATATCAAATACTAACATTATGTAAGAATTGTAAGTATTCCATATAGTGTTTATATCGATGATGATCAGGTGGATCTTCAAAGGAAAAGAAATCCGAATTGGTGAAACACGAAGAGAAAAATGCCATCATGTTCCCGTGATGAAGATTGGGATATTTACATGCATATTTCCTTATACAAAATGCTAAATACATTAGAAAAGGGCCAGGAAGGAGTTGGATTTGGTAAAAGTATAGGATAATAATTCACATACCTTCTTCCACTTGAAGATGAACGCGAGATCCAAGAGAGTCAGGTCATTTTCCAAGTTGTTGTCACGATCTCCATTATACAGCAAATCAACCTGGAAGAGTCAAAAAAAAGAAATCTTACACTGCTCAACTCCTACACCTTCTGTTTAACTCCAAAGCACTCCCTGACACTCGCTAAGCTTTAAAGCTAGTCACATTTTAAAAGTAATTTTAAGACATTTTGACATATGCAGATTATAATTACGAAATTTACACCTCCACTTTCCACTCATTTTGATTTTAGATTTATTTTTTTTTATTTTATGGCGAAATGACTTAATTTACCCATTAAAATCTCATCTTCTAAAAACTAGATACTATTTTTAATGTTTGCTAATATACTCATGCAGCTGAGCTAAGATCAACTGTACCTGTAAATTAAATTAAATGTGAAATTTTAATTAACTAATTAATTAATTAATTAAATCAGCCGAGTGTAAAAAGAAATTTTTCGTTGGTTGATGTTGATTTAATATTAAATGAGATGCAACAGCTTTAAATTTTTTCCCTTCTTGGAACAGTTTATTTGTAAATGAGACTCATTATCGATAGATAATCTTTATCGTTTGGATCATTGGCTATTAACAAGGGACTTCCTGTAATTTTTAACAGCCCCACCGCAGTCTTAAGAGACCTTTAATGACGATTTTTATATGCGGAGGGATCCAAAAGTGCTTTCGGCTCCCTTAACCCAACTTATCTTTCTCATCTTTCCGGTCATTGATGATTACTCCACAAGATAATTTCAACCTTTTAATGTCTAAATAGATTTACCAAAAACAACTCACAAAATCTGCCTCTCCATAAAAAATAAATGTTTAATTAAGTTTTAATTTTTCCTCTACTTCCGAACAACGTTAAAAGTCATTATTTAAACAGTAAATTCACTAACCCGACCTAATTATATTGCTTAGCCTTATACTTTGATTATTAGCCTAACCAAACCTAAATAAACGAATCATTCATACTCAAAAACGAAAAAACTTAATTGGCTAATTGAAAAATCACGCAGGACTTTACAAATTCATTTAACTCCCTCTTCAACCCTTTTTGAAAATAATAATCCAAATTGTATAGAAGGAAAAGAAGGCCAGGAACGAGTCGTCCGTAATAATAGCGGATTAAATAGAAAAGATTAAAAATTGAAAATTATGGTAATTCCGAGAGAAGGAATTTTGACAGGGCGATTTAGGTTTTTATGAGAGTTTCTTGGAGACCCTTGGCATAATTTGATAGAGGATCAGAGAGGGTTCTTCATATATGATCTAATCGTAATCACCCAGAGTCAAAAGAATGAAAAGGGACCGGTTTTTACGGCCACATTTCACCTCAAATCCCATGAAAATGGGTCTTTACGCTCCTCATGTCTTTTCCTTGGTCTTTCCCGACATTTCAAGAATGCAATATTGGGGATAGGCTATACAAAACTATAAGTGTAGCGTAGCTAATGGCTCCTGTAATTCAAATAAGGACGATTCCCCTGTTTTCCTCATCCCTTTACAATCAAATGGAAATTTTTATCTTCAAACGACCCAAACCTTATGATTCAAATGTTTTTGAGAATACAAAGAAACAAAAAGGCATAAAAAATCTTGGAATTTTATTTATTCAAAAACAACATCAAACATAGCATATTTTCAAGATTTATGCGCATAAAAATGGGTATATTATAATGAAATGATTTTTAGACAAATTAGATATGTCTATATAGCATAAGCTTGTAACAGGTTCTTTTAATCTTTTACATCTTCAGAAACTTTGTATTGGAAGAGAAGGCAAATTAAATTACATATGAAATTTGTAAGGTAAAAACGGAAAGATTTTCAATTTATTCATTAGTTTATTATTGTGAAAAAATTAATTGATAAAATAAAAAAAAATCAAGTCAAATATACAAATATACAAAAAAATGCCTTTGTTTTTGGCTAAAGTGAATGTTGAAAGTCAAAATAGTTGCGTCTTTGTAAAAGGATCTTGCGATAAATCAATCAAAATTCCATTTTGTTTTCTCTTGTATGGTCAAACTTCATTTTGATCTTGAAATATTTCAAGTCTCTGGAATATACATAGTTTGTAATCCGATAAGCCAATAAACTGATCAACTCATCATGATTGACTCTGTCCATTAACCCCTTTTAGGTCAATAAATTACAAAGAGGATTAAAAACTTGTCTCATCACTTACCCAACGCTGAAAGAGCGAGCGAGATGCTCTAAGCTTATTAGAATATATTAAGAACCAACACTTTTCTATCAACAATTCATCTGGCTACCATGATAGTACATTTTATATAGTTATATTATGTATTATACACAATCCAAATTCGTATCGTCCATATACTCGTATAAATACAAGGACCATTAGGAAACTGATTGTGACGAGGATTTGAACTCATGTGCATTTATTTACGCTTCGCCAAGATGATTAAGGAGGCGCGCCAAAGAATGATTATCTCTTCGCCAACTTTGTTTTCTCGCCTTTAATGTCCCTTTGTGTAAGGAATGAAAACGAGAGAGTTCCATACATTCGCACAAAGAGAAGTGAAAGGAAGTTGTGGGAGGTTAAGTTGATATCAGGACACACACAGAGGGTGATCCAGAATTATGTTCTTTGTTTCCACTTGATGGCCAAGTATATTCTCTTTTAATTCGACCTGAGCAGTCTTCTAACTCCCCCCAAAAACCTCATTGAAGAGAGTGAAAGGGACCATTAGGGAGCAAAAGCAGGAAATCAATTTGGCCATTCTTCTCCTCTCACGAGTTCTCGTCAGTTTCATAGGACTCGACCCTTCTCTGCTTCTCATGCTCAGCTTGATGGGGAGATAAAAGAGGAAGGAACTCGGAACTCGACTTTACCACAAGATCAAATCCGTCTTCCCTCAGAGCTCTCCTTTGGCTCACATTCAGAGTTCTGGAGGGATCTCTTTCCTATTAGCATCTCTCAGACTATCGATATTGCGGAACAACCCAGAGCAACCTAACCTTCCCCAACTCTATAACCTATCCTTTCTGTGCATCTTTTACTTTATATGTAAGATGTGTGGCTGGATTCGGGTGAATCCGATGTATGGGAAAGACTCTTTCAGAAAGAGAGACTCTTTTAGAGAAGCATATGGTTGGTTGGTTGGTGGGGCGCGCGAGTCTTTTTTCTTATGAAGGAGCCAAGTGGGCGCAAAAATAACACCAACACCCAGTTTATGACGTTTCCTGTGTGTATCACATGGATGGGCACCAGTTTGGCCTTTGAGCACGTCAAAGCCCCAGCCTTGTCCTCGGCTAAACTCTCTGTTGTAAGTTCCCTCTAGTAAGTTCGGAGTTTCCTGGTGAGATATCTATAGATCCATTCACATCCCCCTTTGCCCACACCGCGAACAGAAATGGTCCACCCGGCCATCTACGCTTTGCCGCCTATATAGTTCTGAGCCGAAAGGGAGCAATGCTCTCCGGTCCGGAACATCCAAGTTTCATCCTCGCGTAAAGCTTGTTCATTGAGAAATCCAAAGGAGTATGAACACATTTCTCAAAGACATTTCTTACCATTTTTAAAGACATTTCATAAATTCATTTCTTAAAGACATTTCTTACCCTATAGTCGTCTGAGAGCCCGTACTTCATCCGGATGAATTTTTTGAGTAAGCCAACCGAGACAGCCGCAGGACATTGGAGATACCTCCGGTCGTTGGCCTATATCAGAGAGAGGGAGAGATGAGAGAACGTAAAGTATTTTAAATCATCATAGGCCATCACAGCCCATCTCCCTCATCAGCCCAGGCCTCATTATCCTCTTCCATTTGTCCAAGCACTCATCCTCTCACACGTTGGAATAGAAAAGTGAGAGATTCTACTATGAGTGGGATTCCAGCCGTCTCACACTACCACCTCGCTCCTGCTCTGCTCTCCAATCTCTATGCTCTCGGAGCAAAGTCTGTAGGTCTGGATGAGGGAATTCGTAATGAGAGAATTCTCCCCTCCGTTCGTCGCACGAGAGGAGCATCATTTTGTATAGGTAATGAAATGGGCACGGAGGCCTCGTTGGAATTATCCTCACAAAGAGATGCGGATTACACGGAGAGGACATGAAGAGTCTCCGCTATGAATGACTCGGAGCACCAGCGAGAACTCTCCTCTGCCTGCCCCCACACACAACAATGAACAATCGCAATTTAGAATTGCAACCCAGGGGCAGAATGCCTTTAACTAAAAACCTCTGCTTGCGCTTTGAAGGAATCATGAACCGGGCGTTGCTACTGCTTCTTCCTTTCATATACACCACAACCAACACGCCGTGGACGCCTTTGGTGTCTTGGGAGGAGAAGTAAGGGAAATTCTCTATCTCTTACTTAAAGTTACTTAATGCTAGAGAACCATCAGCCCCCACTTGAGATTCATAAACACGCGGAGAACAAATTACTCTTGTGGTAAGCACATCGTAAGTAATGGTAAGTATATGGTTAGTCTGGTCGAAATAAAAGTTTCAATTAAAGAGTCTCGAGAATCTCATTGATTGCATTCTCAGGGGTTTAATTAATTCTAATTGAATGTTAATGAGGAGGAGAGAGTTGTGGGTGGGGAATTCAATTTTTGTATAAGCTACCTAGGCTTTTTATTAGGTGTATTAATTGTCTCTTTACTACCACAGAACTCTCTTAAGAACTCTCCAGAACGTGTGTGTTGGTGCTCTTGATAAAAATCTCGAGTCATCTCAGGTCTATAAAGGACAGTCAACCCGAGGGAAATAAATAATGTTTTGGGTCGAGCACGTACCTTGTCACTGGAGGTGGTTTTCTTTTGTGCCTCCTGCTTGGTCGCCTGGCTCTTCTCCGTGTCTTCATCACTGAAAGTGAGAGGGTTTTCGGTTAAATTTCAAGGACCTCAAGGAGTTTTAAATCAAAAGCTACCAATGATTATCATGATCATTCAATCCATCGGAGGATTCATTGGCCGACAATGTCTTTAATAGAATTATGATAAATAATGCAGAGTCACTTTTAGTATTTGGACTCAACTTTTACATTACATGCATCTTTTACATCTTGTATAAGATCTTCTTTTTAAGATCCTATATGATTTATTGTTCAATTCTTATTCCTCGTTAAGCCAAGGGCTACAAGAGCTAAAGAACTTTTCGTTCCACTGCGCTTATTCGTTTTACTTATTAACAAGGTTAAAGATATTGAATAGTTAATAATTTATATTGAATCAAGTTCATTTTCACTCAATGTGAGCTCAATTTTTATTTGTTTGTGTGCGCCAATGAATGCAACTTGTCTAGGAGTATTAATAAAAAGGTGGATCGTTATATTGATTAAAAAAGGATAGCTTTTTCCATGTAAAAAAATTCTATTAACTTTTCAATTTTTCATGAACTAATATCGTGAAAATATGTGATACAGTAATCGTAATTTAAAAATAGTAATTTTAAATATTTATAAATGCTCATTGAGTTTAAAAGTTAGATCTTATTAAAGTTTTATTCAAATTATTTTTAAAAAAATATTTGCAAAGAACAAAATAAAAAAAATTGATTTAATCGTTAAGAAATGTGTAAAGAATTAAAAATAATTTAAAAATCATAATTAAGAAAATTCTTTAAGATAAGATCATTTCAGAAATGTGCAACCGAATAAGCTTACAATTAAACGAAGGACTAATTGTATGTAAGAGCAGACTCTTTCGTTCCAAAAAATGATCTTGGTGGAATTTGTGAATAGTGAATATGAAAAGTAAAGTAAAAAGGAGATGATACGGGCATGGGAGATTATTCACCTTTTGAAGTATTCGAGTGATAAGCTGACCGCGTCATCGAGACACAGAACGCACATTTCCTCAGCTTCATCTAATTCACCCGGTGGCGAGCCAGAGGGGAATTTGGCGCAGAACTCCTTCCGCCGCCTTATCTCAGTGACGAAGAGTCCCGGCACTAATTTGTAGACTAGTTTCTGTAGTATCCCATCAGACCTGGAGGGGTACGGGAGAGAAAAAAGGTTTTTATACTCTCGCTCGGGGAGCCTTGGAGTCCCTCAATCATTTGCTCGCTGGCCACCTCATTCCAAGCCCATCATCATAAAAGGCACGATGGGCACGTTCCCTTTTTCCCAATCTCAAATCCCATTATCCCGCTTTGCCTCCTTCCTTCACCCGCGTCCCTCGCCGTCCGTCCGTCTGTAGAAATCTCCTTTATTTCCCAACCCACTGAATCACATGTATACCGAAGGATAAAAGGCCCATTCTTGCTCTTCATTTTAAATGCCTTGGACTCAAATACACTTGATTGCCGAGCGGCTCCCGTCGGTTCCCTCAACTTTTTAATATTAGCAAGATACATAAATAATATGAGTAAAGAGATATGAGAAAAGCTTCCATACAAGTACTTGTTATAGAGGAAAAATCTCACCTTAGACTCAAGTGCGGTTTGAGCTTGTTCAACTGCACGTCACAGATCGGACAATAGCAATTCGTCTCCAAATACTTGAGGATACAAGACTTGCAAACTGGAATGCATGAGATAACAATTTTATTTTCAAATCTTTATTCATTCATTCATCCATCCGTTCTGCGAGAAGACATGTAGAATGTCTTAAAAAGCGTATTGAGGATTCATTGATTCATCTTTCAAAGGGCTCAAGAGTTTCCTCGTTATTTGAAACATTTTTAAACATTTCCTATTTATTGATAAAGAAAATCCTATTTATTAATAAGATAATTGAAAATTGATTTATAATTTATTCATTAAGAAAACAATGAATTACTAATTAACTCATAAAATTTGCATAAGTAGATAAAAAAGTGTTAAATGTGTATTTTATGGACTAAAGTACTTATATGTTATAGCTCAAATTATTTTTTATAGTTAGAGATAAAAAAATTATGAAAAAGGCGAAATAAAAATTTAACGATTGAGCATTTATTTGAATTGAAGAGGGGGAAGCATGGTTTATAACAGAGTTAAAGCGTGATTGATTGTGAACTTACATGTGTGCTGACACTCAATAATTGCCGTTGCATCAATCAAATACCCACTGCACAGTTGGCACATGAGATACTGGTTGATTTCAGACACAATGACTTTGGCAGGAACGCGCTCCTTCAGCTTCATTTTCATTTTCTCTTCTGCCATTCTAAACATGCAAGATCTTCTCAGCTACGCATCCATCCAATCAACCCAAGAGGAACATCTATGAGCTCCAGCTGTTAATTAAATCAAATATCATTAATCAGTTATGAAAATAATTGCCCATTCTTTTTATCTCCCATTTTTTAGTGTAACTCCGGAATTTAACACTCGTTTTTTTAAATACCTCAGTTCCTCCTCCAATTATTTATTTAGGAATCAAACAAAAATTTTACTATTTATATCAAGATCAGTCAAAAAAATTTCTATTAATTAGCAAGATCAGACGAAATTTTTGATAATAATTTTTGCTAAGAATACAATTATTGTACTTGTAAGATTGGATTTAGTGTAAGTGCAATTGTAAATGAATCAAATGAGTTATTTTATGAATTGTGAGAGCAAGTCATTTAACAATGCCTTTTCTCTTTCATATGCCGGTTCGGAAATATTGTTCACTCGGCGCGGCTCAAGAGATTCGAAAGAAGGATCATGCAATGCATCATGAATAATGCATCACTTTAAACTTGGTTGAGAAACTCCCATTCATTCTCATTTCTTCCTAATTCAGTCTTTCGGTGCTCTTCAAGTCCTTTCATAGCCACATAGCCAGGGAAGAGAAGGGAAGAAGCTGAGTGAGTGAGATTGGAAGACTCATATTTTCGCATATTAAACTAATGAGCTCAGCTCATCTTCTCCAAAGTGGAGATGAGCTTCTCGAAAAAGATCATTAGATCATCACGTGAAAGGAATCAGAGTTAATAATGCCCTTCTCTAAAACTTATAAACTTTTATCCTTATTTATCAAATATGCTTTCATTATACAAAATCAAATGTTCCATGAATAGATATTTATTTGCCTCATATTCAATTCTAACAATAAGTCACATAAATTAATGTTATTTTTAATTTAAATAAAAATGCAAAAATATTAGTTCATTGAAGCAGTAGTGCAGTGACATTCTATCAAAATTAAAATAGAGCCTTTCGAAATATAAAAGGAAAAGAGCAAATGAGATTTCCCAATCTCTGTTTTTCTCCTAAACTCCCTTATTCTCAGCCCATTTGAGTCATTAGGAGGCGAACGAGTGGTAATGGCGTGGAATGGAACTTAAGTGACCTCTTTGGTAGTGGAACCCCTTAGATTTCATTTGCTCTGCCATTCTCTTTGCCCATGATAACGAGGATGGAAAGGATGTGTCCTCCCTGCATAGACGATTAGACACGAGACTCAATTCCAGAGAGAAAGAGAAAAAGGATGGACCGAAGGGGGACGAAGAGTTATGTTGTAGGAATCATAACGTCGTCGCGTCACCCCTATCATTATCTCATCATTTCTCTCCGCTTCTCTTAAAGAGTCTCATCGAGTTCTCAGAGATGACTGAGCCCTGCCTATAAATAGCTCATATCCCACCAGTATTGTCTCTTCTATCAAAATCAAGAGTCGCGTCGTAAGTTGGCAAAGGGTCCTTTTTAATTCCCGGGTTTATAAGGATCCCTTTATAAATATCTCTCTTTATATAAAGATCCCTTTATAAAGATGTTTATAAAGATCTCATTTATTGCATTAGCGATGCCTTCTGGGATTAAAAGATCTTGAAAGAAAGATCATTTTGCTCTGATTAAGTGATAGACCTTCAAGAGGCCTTTAGAACTCCAAAACTCTCCTCCTGGATTACATGTGAATCACTCGGAGCGGTTTAAGGGGAAAAAACAGAGAGCCATTAATTCTATCCTGTGCGACCATGGCACGCATTCATTGAGAGAAGTGAGGAAAAAATCCTGCGGCACATGTTTCCTTCTCCCAAGACTCTTCGTCCACTCACATTCAGCGTCGGAGTGAGAGAAAGAATGACACTGTGGAGGTGTGTGGAAGAGGGAGAAGCCAAGGCATTTAGAATATCACATATGCACCGAGGTCCAAGTATGAATAATTTATGCCATAAATCTCGTGAGGTGCCCATTGCGTCTCTTCCCTTCCAAATATCACTTTTCGAATATCTCAAATTCTCCTTACTATTTCATATCCTCACTACCTATTTCTATTTGATATTTTTACTTGTTTCTATTTGATATTTATATGGAGTTCTAGTGGCAGGTATCTCATGGCAAAGAACCGAACGGGGACAAAATCGGAAAAATGAGTAAAAAGCTTTGGCTTTTGTCCCTGGTATAAATCTCCCGGAATCGACATTATGCTTAGTAGGGTCACAGACTTTATTGAAAGCTCGCGATGTTTGTCATAGGAGGAAACTGGCAGTCGGTGCGACCACGATGGAACTCCGCGAGGGCTTGAAAGGGAAAGAGAGACCTGATTGTGAGAAGAGAAGAAAGCCGATGAATAAAAATGGAGGAGTCCATGAATGGGGGAAGAACCCTCAGCTTCGACTCTCTAGCCAGATATTACACTCCTGCTGGAGTATGCCCTGTATATAGAGAGCATAATATGGTATATTTTGAGAGAACTTCTCGAGCTATGCCTGTATCCCATCCATTCTGGCGCGTCTCGAAGGCGAGTTTCCTACCTACACCCAACCAACTCCTCACACCCAGGAAAGCTATCAAATTGGAATTCTTCTCACCGGGACCCTCCATAGATTCTCATCATTGCGAGAAGAGATACGAAGGCCCTCCACGTACTCGGAAATCAAAACATCCCTTCGGATCAATCACAAGTGTCTCGACTGCTAACTCCTTACACTGCTAACTAACATCAAGTTCATCCATACTACACGATACACGAATACTCCACCTTAATTATCTCTCCTCTCGGCTTCTTCTAATGAACAAAACGAGCTTCTTCATAATAAGAATTTAATAAGATTTTGAAAAAATCTTCGCCGGCCGGTGGGTGAAGAATTTTTGAATTCTCACACAGAAATTTTTCCTTGTTTCACCTTGCATTTACATTTTACATTCTCCACCATGCATGCCTCCGGAACTTAAGAAATGAAATTCCTTTTTGCTTAGCGAGAAGAGGAAAAATTCTCAATTAACGAATGAAAAGAGACAGTTATCACCTATCGTAGAGACGATTATCTCTCCAAGGCGCCCTACACTTCCTCCCCATACTAACCAGACCTTTGAGCTTTCAATCAAATATTTCTTACTTTTTCACCTCCCAGCCCCACTGGAGCTTCTCTTGAATGAGGAATAGAGATGATGAGGATTTCTGCGGTGAACCCTTTTGGTTTCATACATTCCGGTATTGATGCTCTAAATCTCACTATTCCCCAATAATGTCAGATGGGGAAATAAGTGAAGAGTTCTTCCATTGAAAGGAAAACCAAAGTTTTGGAAAAGAGATTTTTTGGAAGAGATTTAAGATCCATTTGGTAGATTTCGAATGGAGGAATTAGAGGAGAGCGAATAAAGGATTAGTAGACATTAAAATTTAAAAGCCTCCTCCCTCGAAAGAGGGAAAATCCTTCTCCCTCTCCTCTTTGCCTCTCATCGGAGTCCCTTTCCATACTCAAGAGAGAGACGGGTGAAACAATTCATCGAGTCAAGTGATGTATAATCATCCAACTTCCTGACTCAAGAGGAGTGGATGACTGAATAATTCCATTCTGTCTGAATAGAGACGATCCGGCCGTCGAGCCATGCGAGGCTCAGGGGCATTCATAATCAAACAAACTCTCTCGAAACTCGTAATAAACCCTCAAATTCAACCTAAACTTTCAAGCATACACAAAGATACGAAAAGTACACGAGGGGATCGTGGGGATGGTTGAACGAGACTGGAACATCCCTCATGCTAATTTATTATCAACCATTAAGAAAAACTCGACTAAATCCTTCTACTTTGCATACAAGAACTCTTTTAGTAGACTTCCTCATTTCCATCCAATGTGAATTAAAAAAAGTTAAGTTTCAAGTTTTTACGGAATGCAAAAAAAATAAACAACCAAAAGCCTAAAATAAAAGTAAACTTTAAATAAGCCAGCAGCTTTCCGAAGATGCTAGTGAAATTAATATGGACGTCGCCGGCAGTAAAAATGTTAATATTTTGAAAATCTGTGAAGAAGACGAGTCTCAAGAGAATAGTAAGGAAGGAGGAAGGAAAACAAAGTACACGCGTCTTGCAAACACACACACACGTACAGTGAAGTACTGCACAAGCGACGAGGTTCATCCATAATAGCAAACTGTTCTTGCTCGCGTACAGATTCCCTCCTGATTCTGCTGACTCTGAACATGAGAAGAAGGTGAAGCAAAGTGTGCAGAGTTCAATTCGCCCCTTCCCCTCAAATACAATTTGCTCGGCTCGCGAGTGAGTGGAAGGAGTCGCTTCTCCCATCCTTACATTCGAGCACTTTCAAGTGCTTTTGATCCAAGTCAAGCATCGCCGTGTGTGGGAAGAGGAGAACAAGATCTGTATGTTCACGTGAAGTTTGGAGGCCGCCGAGCTACGCGGCGTAAAAAGACCTTTAATATCCCCACCATGTGTTATTCTATCTCCTTATTATGCCCAACAAAATACACGGTTTGACTCAAATAAGAAAAATAATCGAGATGATGAATAACAAGGTGAAATTTCGGATTGTTTGTTCGGCCTCGAGCGTCCTCTGCTCTCCCAGAGCACCAAAAAACTCATTAAACTCAATCTAAAGGCTTTGATGAGCACGAGGGGTCTAAATTCTCTCTTAATTCTCTCTCATCATAATAAACAAAAGCATAAGTTATTAAGCCTATCACAACATACATTATCTATCCTAACCTATCCTTCTCATATACATATTGCATCATTCATTTGTACAATATATATGAGAAAATACCCATACTTGCAAGTGTATTTATGTTCGAGTGTATGTGAGTTTGTGAGTGGGAGAAGTGTGAGGCAAAGGGCGCGAGGGAAAGGAAGCAGAGCATTAGATTTAATGAGAGCCGAGAATTGGGGTTGGTTCTGGAGGTTTTGAACCATTTGTGCCTGTGATGGGAAAGGAGTTGTATGCTCTTGAGGGTAGAGGGGCCAGCGACGAGGCCAGACAATAGGGGCCGAAGAGGAAGGAGGACGCGGAGAGGAAGTTGCGGAGTTTAACAGCCTTGTGCGAGCCAACATCCAGTAGGACGGTCGATACGGAGCGACGTAAGAGAAGAGGAGGGAACTCCCCGCGCCGCTCAGCCGATGCAAAAGCTCCAAAGCTGGCTAAGGGGGGCAAGCTGGGGATCTGGCGGAAGGAGACACGCCGACCGCCCACTCCCTCCGATTCAAAAAACATTTATTCCCCGAGAGCAAAAAAGGAAACCCACTCGAGTCATAATGATAATGATGGATCTTTCATTGGGGAAGCCGCCGTGGTTCCGGACGGGGGATTTCCCCCCTCGCCCAGCAATCCAGCTCTCCGTTCATGTGCCATCAGAAGGACATGAGGTGGATGATCCACCGTGCAGAACCATCAGGACACAACCAAAACCAGGTGAGCAAAGATTATCAGTCAAAGATGGGCAATTTAATTTTGAACAATTTAATTGTCGACTGTCAGTAATTGTCACATTTCTCCTCCCCACATGGAAATTTCCAAATTACCAATGCGGGTCTCGTGTGGATTTCGAGTCTCATTTAGAAGGTCATATGGTGTGTGTTTGGATTGATTGGATGCTTGTGTGAGGATGGCCAAATGCCAAACTGCCCAATCATAAAGTCAATTTAAAAAATATGAAAAAGCAGATGTAATTACGTTTCATCTCCTCTTTAGCTTGATGATCTGATGATCACTTGATTTATAAATCCTTTAAGTCATGGAGGAGCTAAAGAGAAAACAAAGGGAATGATTGAATTGGAAAGTTCTTGGAGAGATTTTAATAACTTGAAATGGAATTGATGTGGAGAGGATGTTTAAAGAGGAGTCAAACCTGAGCTTTCCCAAACACCAGCCAGTCCTACCTATGTGACCAACAAAGAGATCTCTATCTCTTTTTCTTTGACTACTTCTTCAACGAAAAGTCTCTTCGTTGGTTCTTTGTCAAACCCATCGACTCTCCAGTGTCTCCGCACAATCCAAGGAGCTTGGTGGGAGGAAAAGGTAAAATGCCCAAAAAAGCCCATCTGTGTACTAAATTGAAAGAGGCCGGATCGAAGTGACTCTATTTTTAAAGGAGAATCTTTCACTCCGCATCCCACACGAATAAACGTAAAACTCGCGCTTAATCTCCCATGTACATCTTCCTTATCCCTTAAAGCTCCTAACAGACACTGCAGAGTCAAGAAGATAAATAAACTTGCTAGTCATTAGATTCCACTTGGAGGATTTGATTCATTCCTTTTTAGCTCTTCAATTCCTTGGTCACCTTTAAGCCTTTCTTTCTTTGTCAGAAAGAGCGTTGGAAAAATCCAAGTTGGAAAACGCCAAGTTGGAGTATTTAAGAGCTCAAGAATGTTCAAGGGACTCTTTTGAGTTGGTTAATGAAATAAAGCTCGAATGAAGATTTCCGTCCCTTTTTCACCGAGAAATTTCAAGCCAGCCAGCCATGCGGAGAGAAGATGAAATTACGTGATTCGAGTCGAGAACTGTTGCTCTACTTTGCTCCTTCTCCCTCCCTTCTTCATTCATTTAGAATTACCAAAGTCCTCGCAGACAATGAAGTCATGAGAGGAATTAATGAGAATATTTCACTCGCTCGACCTCGTGTGCTCACACGCTAAGAAAACTATATAATCAATTACATTTTGAACCTTCTTCTCCTTACTGCCATTTGTTCTTCCATCAGAAAAAAGATTCAGAATCTCACGAACCAAAATTAACTTATTATTATACAATTACAGTTTACAATTTTACTCACTTAATTTGGTGTTTTTAATTTCGCATTTTCTTAATTTACAATTTTTCATCCCTGTATTTGTCTAAAATGAATTTACAAAGGAATTTTTAATCAAGTTCTTTATAAACTTAAGTTCTTTAGTTGTATCTAAAGTTCTCTATTTTTCGTAAATTAGGCCTATTGGGATAATCTGAACAAGTTTGGTATTATGAATTACCAACATGCAAATCGGCCATATTAGAAAAAAACAAGCTCATTCTTGAACAAACAGGGGAGGAAGAATGCTGTTAAACGTTAGAGTTTAAGACAAGGAGCCAAATTAATTCAATTAGAAGAATTATCAATAAAGAAATCAAGCAAGTTGGAATCTCTTGAGGTTTTTAAATCACCGGCCCGTTTGAGATCATGTCAACCAAGGGGGATTCACTAAGAAATATTTACATACTGGAACGATTCGTCCATTTTACATTCCCAAAAGTCTAGTAAGTGTTAATTCAATGCGAGATGAGACCCGGAGTGCGGACGAAGCCCTTAATTAACTAATACCCAAATGAAGCATTTAAACATAATGAATGTCCGTCCAGTTCCCACTGGAGTGAGAAGGAATCCAATGAAATCCAATGAGAGATTGTGGCTCAAAAAAGGACATTTATATTCAAGGCGACGCGGAAAACTCGGCACATTAAGTGACGTAAAACCACATTAAGTGACGACGAGCCGAGCAGCAGCTCTGTAAAAAGTAAAACCACAATTTTCTTCATTCTAAAAGGAATTTCTAAAATTTTGAGCTCAATGGACGGAATTCCTCTCTCAGGAAACTCAAGATTACTCTCAATATTTCTTTCAAGAAGCCATGTGGCAGATGTTTGAGTGTCCAAGCGTCTAATGGATCATTGACGTCTTAGCATTAGTAATGAATCATTATTAATGACAATGAAGGTCCAAAAAGAGCCAAAAAAGTCCCTCAAAAAAGCAAATTCCCTCCCCTGGAATTCGGACATTTCTCAGATTAAAAGGGTGAGGATTAAGAGGACGAGTTGTTAATCAAAGGGGCATATCGAGAGGAGCTAAGAGAAGGATTGAAAAGATAGGATTTATCCCAAGTTGTTCCAGACTCCCAGAAAAGGAAGATCTCATTTTATTTCACCGGCCTATCTGATGAATAAATCACTGAGGATGAAGGGAGGGAAAACCTCAGGGCTCTTTGGTAAACAATCCATCCACTCAGCCCTTGAGCGCCGGTAATGGGTAAACACCCCTCGCCGGGCCGCGTTCTCTCCCAAACTCCCAATCCATTTATGATCCCTCACAGCCAGCCAAGTCCAATCCTTCGTTTCAAATATCCCAGCCAGAGTCCAACATTCTACAACTTCCAAAATTACATTTATGTTTGCATAAGTGGCAAATGAGATTAGGGGAAGATTAAATGAGCTTTGAGATAAAATTCAGACGTGAGGAACAAATGCGTCAAATGCATTTTCCAATTTACAAAAGAAAATCTCAACTTCACCTAAAAATTAATCTCAAAAGATGAGATTGATAAAAATTATGAAATGACGTTGACAGAAGTGGAATAATTTAATAAAGGAGAACATGAGGAACTTGTCTCTGTTCTTTTTAGAAACTTTTCTTGTATTTGAAAGAAAATTATTTCAAGAGCTCATCTTTAATAACAATATGAGAATTTTGAGCCAAAACTCTCGAATTCACTTGAGCAATTTAAAGTTCTATAAAACTCGCTAGAATTGATAAAACCCAGAATAGTTCATCAAAATCTAAACATTCTAGTCTAGTAAAATAGAGCGGAATTGATAAAGAAATTTTGAGAAAAATTTTGAAAAATTAAAATTTCGAAATTTTGAAGAATTTTTTTCCAAATTTTTTAAATTTCATTTCTTATTTCATTCATTTCTAAAGAATATTCATTATTCACTCATTTGTTAGCTTGATGAGCGTCGCGAGTGAAAATGGGTTCTGTTGGCTAAAGACGCCATGTTTGCTCCTCCTTTTCGAAACTTATAGTCTTTTGAGACCTTGGAAAAACTCCAAAAAAGATCCTAAAAACAGAGGAAAAAACCCCAGTTTTCTGGCTATAATTTTAACGGAGCTATCGGGGTTTAAAGGTGAAAAAACGTGAGAAAACTCTTGTTTTGAGCTTCAATAAAACCCTTGGAGTTCTTCCATTTCTACCCCACAAAACTCCATTTTCCTCCATAGAAAAGTACTATAAAATGAAGGTTTTTCTCCAATCTTTCAGAAAATGCGAAAACGGCGTTCATCCGAGTTCTACCGGCAGTTTTACAACGTTTAGAAGAAGCCAAAAAACGCCGTTTGCGGCCAAGTGAACCAACCGAGGAGACAGGAAAGAACGAGAGAGAACTCTGAAGGGGAGAAACCAACGAAGGTTCTCAACAACCCAATGGAAAACTCGCACAGTCCAAACTCCATCAGCACAAAACTTCCTCGCTTCTCTCCATTTAAAAGCTCATGCAGAAACGCTGTTTATAACGTTATTTTTAACGCTCCTACAAGCACCAAGCTCCTCAAAACTCATTAGAATCCCTTCATCTTAAATCCAACCATTGATCCTATCCCAAACTATAAGGTTTCGCATAAACCAATTCATTTTGAGCTAGGGGTAATCCGAGATAGAGAAAACTCCCATATCCATCCTCAAGCTCTCCATGTTGTTTGCTCACGATTAAATTCAGAATCTTCAATTACACAATTGTCTTTTTAAGCAGTTTGGCTCTGGTGATGAGAAAGTCTTGTATGATCAAAAAGAGAGCCTTTTGTTCCTTATTAGTGTTATTAGTCTTATCCATTATCTCCCTTTGAGCTCGAGTATTCTGTCAACACCATGAGGAGAGGGAGTCAAAAAAGATAATAAAGGAACCTTCTGGGACCAACCAGGGAATCTAATCTCTCCCAAAAGATAAAAACCCACCTTTCTCACTTGACGTTTTCCCTCTCTCAATTACGTAGATTCAACCACGTAGATTTAACTAAGTAAATTCAACTACGTATATTTCCATGCAAGAGCATTATGGAATAAACGAACACAATCAACCCCGAAGTTTGATATTTACGACCGATAAAGGCCAGCGATGGTAGAGAGAAAAATACATTTCATGCAGGTATGGCCGATACTTTGTAGGTATATAATATACATACATTTTAACTAGTATTTACAACCTGGATAAGAGAAGCACAGAACAGACACGAGAGAGTAAAGGGAATAAAATGGGATCGATCCTGAGTCCAAAAGCTGCTCTCGACACACGTCGTCGTCTCATTTCATTATAAAAATGTGTATGTTGGCAGGACTAGAGATGGAGGAGACAAGGAACACGGCGAGGGAAGTTCTCTCATCATTTATGCAGGAAATGAAGGAGACCCAACGCACATGGTATAATCTCCTATTGTGTATTGGAAAGGGGAATTTAATGAGCTCGACGTCCAAAGCCTCAAACTCACCTCAACTGCCCTCCGCCTCCTCCACTTAAATGACACAATATGAAGCCTATTTTTTGACTCCGAGGAACCCCGTTCATTAGCTTAGGTTAAAACCCGTGCATTCGGTTAGGTTAAATCCCATGCATTAGAATTAAAATCTCCTGTGTCGTGTATTTGGGCAATTAAAGTTCCACGCGAGAGTCAAAGACTAATGGCTATAATCACTCCTCGTTGGTTTTAATAGTGAAAAAGGACCAAATTAAGCAATATGAACGCCAAGGATTAAAACAATATTGTTTAAATTCTCGCTCTTTCATTCCTCAATACTTACCTCATTTTCTTATTTAGTTGAACTCAATTAGTTGTCCCTCTATTTAACTGAAAGTAATATAATAGGAAATAGCCAAGGTACGTATACTCTAAGGGAAATAGAAAGGAATATCTATATAAGATAGGTAAATGACTGAGAATACTGAGATAATAGAATGTTAGGCGTGAAATAGAGATTTGACGTTGAAAGGTGGGATAAATTTATTAGGTTCAGAATCAAGATTGAAATTAGTAAAAAATGGGCCTGACAACCATATAAAAAGACGAGTTTTGTGAGACGTTTGGAAATCCTCATCAGTAGGTTGAAATTGAAGAACGAGTTGTGAGAAAGAAATTGAAATTCCAAGTCTGTTCGCCTATTCTCTTCATGTCCATTTGTCCCTAATATTTAGTGTTTTTTTAAAAGCCAGAAAAGGAATGATTGGCCATCGGTCTCCTTAATATTTATTCCGAGTCTCTCCAACTTCCCCAGACTCATTGTTTCGACCAGACGAGAGGCAAGAAAGGGATTGTATGTAAATCCGAGTGCTTTTACATTCCTTTATCTCTCCCTCTTATCATCAGTCGACTACCATGTTCAAATCCATAACCAAACATCCCATATCATTCCATCACAACCAAGCCTTTTACTCCTTCTCCTCATGTAGATCCTTATGATCTATTATTCTAAACTAGATCTCTTCCTCATGAATCTCTTGTTCACTTTTTCCACAGCACTCATTTGTTTTTGTATCATTTGTATCTCACTTTGCCCCATGAAATTCCAACTTACAACTTGGACGAAACCTAATTTTCTTTAATTTTTAGCTATCTTTGGCTATCTTAAACTATTAATATTAACTCTAATTTGACTTAGCAAGTGTGAATATGATGAATAATTCCTCATGCACATTGCAATTAGAGTTTAATTGAAATTAACATTTCAAAGACGTTGGTTGGCCCACGAGATTAAAAGTCGTTAAAAGGAATAATTAACAAGTTGCGATGATTCCTTTTGAGTTCATTGAGATGTGACCTCAATCCTCCGCGTGTGATTTATGTGGCTTTCCCTACGAGACACACGAGACATGTCCGTTGGCAAAGAGAGTTTGAGAATTCTCCCCTCAATGAAATGCAGAAGGATGAAGATTGAAACTCGAGCCCTTACGCGAAGAAGGGAAAGAATTACGCACGCATTTAGCCTCATTTCAGCCCATCTACTCCGTCTCCGTCCCCCTCCGATGAAATATGACAAGGAGCATCTCGGGAACAAAACTCCTCGGCTCCCTCTACGATGACCATTAAAGCCATCAATAGAAACAACACTCCCACACTCTACTTCCTAATAAAACTCCTTAAACTCCCTCAAGAAATCATCCTTTTCATTGAATTTTTATTACCCAATCTCATTGAATTTCCTCTCCAAGCTAAAAAGCTGAAAGCTAAAATGCTCAAAAGTTGAAAGTTGAAAAGCTACCTAAATACGAAGCCTGTCATGAGGAAATGGATTTGAAATTCGAGATTCCATAAATAATGATCTTTGGGAATCTGCCCAATCTGAATCGGCCGAAACCCTTTCATTAGCTCCCAAACTCCCAGTATCATTCATCATGCATCATCTTGTAAAGGAAAACTGCTCCGGGGCAACTCGAGACCAATTCAGAAGATGAACTCGCCAGGAGAACTTGTGAATCTTCTTTCATAATAATAGGATTCTCCCTTATAAAGCCCCTCACTTCATAATTATCGGTGTGGAGATGAAGGATTTAATTACTATCACGCACTTTAATTACATTCTCTCCTTCAGTTTCATCATACATAAAATGCGATGCGTAGCCTTCGGTTCTCAATAAAATCTCTTTTCTATCCATGTGCTTTCATTAAGGGGATTTTCTTGGCTCGTTTTCTCTCTTCTATTAGCTTATTCAAATTATTCTCTTAAGCGAGTCTATAAGGACAAGTCAAGGGTTGATGGTGTTAGGAGTTAAAAAGAAAAATCAAACATCTGTCCGAGGAGTTGCAAGGAGGAAATGAATAGAAATGAATAGTAAAGTGTGGCGAAGGATTTTTATGGGGAATGAACTGAATCAAGGCGTTTCCCTTCGACCCTGCTCCTACCAAACTCTCCAAGCCGAGAATTATAAGGACTCGGCCTGGAATGCTTCTTTATGTATATGAAAAGGGGAGTTGTTGAAGAATGAAGATTTGAATGGGGAGATTCTAACAAATGGATTCGAATCAAACGTTGTGTTCGCTGTTGCTCTCGGGCCTCTCTGGATCCTCGGAGGCTTTAGAGTCCCTCTCGCATGAATTCCTTCATATTAGCTCACCTTCCTATCGGGCACGTGGTTGGACTTTGACAAGCTCCTTCTTTGTCATCGACACTTCATCCGTGTCAATTTGGAGGAGGTGGAGAGGTTGAAAAAGGCCCCGCTTGCTCCCTTGTGGCCCTCACTAAACTCCTAAACTCTCATTACAATTCAGATCAAGAAAGAGCCCTAAACATCACCAGCCACACACAAAATAACCCGTAACTCCTTCAGACCCCCAAACCTTTGGCTCCAATTTTCTTTAAAGTCAAATTAAAATATTTCACACGTATGTGCCAGCCGCTGGAGTCAAACCTACTAAATTAAAGTGCAGATTGTCTCATGCCATCATGTTGAAAATGAGAGTTATTTTATGAATATGTTTCTGTCAATCGCTTTTAAAGCGACCCTCAACCCTTCACATTGTCTTGTAATTTCTCTCTCAAGCAATTGAGCATAAATGGAATAAAAGCACTATTTCTTAAAGTACTATTCAAAACTGTAATCTCCAAAATAATCAAAATTGAGAATCAATCAAATAAAGAATCAAATTGAAAATGAAATGATTGGGGCAATATGAGGGTGAAATGAGCTATTGTCTCTATTATTTCTATTCTTTCTGCCAGGACAAGAATGAATGAATTTGAAAATTGAGGAATTTGTCCACATAATCGCTTTCGGGCTCATCTACATGACAAAAAAAGTCTAAATGTTGAGGCGAGGCGGGCAGAAAGCCTAGTGGGCATTGTGAAATGAAGAGATCAAGGGAGCCTAAAAATAATTAGTTAGGGCCTTTAAAGCCTGTTTGGCTGTAAAAATTGGACAAGCTCCCCTTTTCTCCCTAGATTATCCTCGTCGTCTATTTCCATCATATCGTTTCCACCAGCTGACGCTCCGCTCCGATCCGACTGAGTATTAGAATTACATAAAAGTATAGCGCGGACATTTGAGGTTCCTTTTGGCCCTAACTGCTACAGCTTGTTCGGGGCATTCTTTCATCCTTGCTTATTTCCCTCGTGGATTCGAGCTATAATATGATAATCAAAGTCGGGGAGATGCCTTTTTCCTTTTCCTTTACCAAACTCACATCGTTTCAAAACTCGAGCTCATTTGCGACTCTTTCGGAAAGCAATCTTTCCTATATAGAAAAAAGAGCAAATTGAAACTTGGAATTGAAAGAAACTCCTGAAGAGGATTCTAAAACTTATTGAAATCATAATCAACTCACACTAAATTATCCATATTACACATCCCACCTATCTCCGACCATGGAAGTTTTCGAGGCAAAAACTTTTGCTCATTATCTCTCAAGTTCTATTAGAGATGGTTCATCTCGCCCCTTCTCGTGTGAGATAGTCGTTGAATTTATTAAGGGAAAAACCAGCCCATGACATCTGAACCGAATTTGAAACATTTTTAAATAGACTTTCCTTTTTTTCCTCCACCTACTATAACAAGAAGAAGAGACAAGAAGGGAATAAGTTAAAGACTCCACTCGATCAAATGTGTCAAGTGTGGAGATGTTCAATTTTTATCCGCATACCAAAAAGACACCGCGAGAGCCAGGCGTGAGAACAGGAGAGGATATAAATAAATGACGAGCCCATGCAGGATTCGAGATTGGATTTCACAAACACGCTCACATGAACTATAGAAGGAAAAGGTCTTTTAAGTCCTTTGCAATCCCCTGCTCGACCTAACAAACTCCAAGAAATGCGTTTTTGAAAGAGATGATTGAGTCACCCCAGTTCCTAATCCAGATTCAATAGACCTAACTCATTTGCTCATTCATCTCAAATGAACAATTCTTTCATCACCCATCATCTTTGTTTTCTCTTTGTTTTTAAAAACAGTTCTCTTCATTCTAAACTTTCAAATTTAAAGGTCAAAGGTGAAACAAAAAAATTAAAAAAATATTTTAAAAAATTGAATATATTTGAATGATTTACAAATTATAAGTACATTAATTTTTTGAATACGAATAATAAATTGTTTATTGTGTATAAATTGTCGTTTAAAAAAAATCGAATAAATGACTTTGAACTCTCAAGAAAAGATTACGAAAATGTGTTAAAATCCCTTTAAAAATGGACACCCCACAGGTACGGCGAGCTAGCCCTTAAGGGAAAAAAACAAAAGGCCATTAACCCAATTTAAATCATGACTACTTTTCTCGAAAACATTCTTATGTTTAGACTTGAACTATGAAAGTGTTCCTTGAAGGGAGTCTAAAGGAGTCCCTTGAAAGACCGGAGCCGTCTCAGGAAACCTCCCTTCTCTCGATGGGATGAAAATGAAAAAAAGGGAAAATTACAACTTATAATAAAGCTGGACTACAAAAGCCCTTATGTGATCCATCCAAGTTCTTCATGAACATCTCTAATGTAAGCTCCTTCCCCCTCATAAATCAAAATTAGTTGTTGATTATGAGGCAAAGTCACCAAGACCGGTTTTTAACTCATTTTGTAAATTACAATTACACGGGTTATCTTCAAGAGGATTATTTTCTCTTTTAACCAGCCAGAACTGTTTCCTGACTCTTCTGAGGTTCGAAGAGGAAAGAATGGATTGGAAAAGGGAAGAACACGGCGTCAGTCCTATCAGATAAGCCCAAACTTCATCCTCTTGGCTCTCATCGCTCTTCTTCTAAATTCTCTCTCTTTATTTATCTCCTCGCATCCTTTTCATTCAACTATTCAATTGACAACAAATGAAAAAAGACAAAATCACTATAAGACTTTATTGTGTAAGCCAAGCCTCTTGTGTGTTCACAAAAACCCTTTTGAATTGAAATAAAGTTGTTCTCCTTTCGATCAGTCGAGAAAAGTTGGATCTTAAAGTCTTTTACCTTTAGAAATACAAATCAAATATTAAGTTATAAGACTAATGAGAAGTCAATAAAAGACTAGTTTGAGAAATTCCTTCCATTTATCAACTTCTTCTCGGTTCCAACTCTTCGAACAACAAGCCCTGCCACCAATAAACACAGGATAACTCTTCTAACCTAACCTAACCATGACCAATGCACACAAGTTCCTTTTCATCCATGTCTCACCTCATAAACTTCGAGTAGGAGAGCAACAGCAGAGTTTCTCATATAAATAGAAACGGAATCTCTCTCGAGTCTGGAGTTCTCAAGCCATGCTAAATACATTCTTACATGGACTTGCTAGCGAGATGCTTCGATACTAGTCCTTGCAAGCTTGTGTTTGTAATTTGTTCATTTGTAAGCTCAAAACCTGAGGTTCCGGAACAAAATGCGGCCATATGATATTGAAAGCCACAACCGGCCTTCATCTCCTCCCTCGAAGTCAGTTGGGAATTTTGAAAGGAAAATAATTATGTATTTTGGGTTCATTAGGCAAGAGGAGCCATGCACGCGGAGAGACTTATTTCTCTCCTTCTCCAATATGCATCAACTTCATGGCATAAGAAGTGAAGAAACGGGAAAAGTTTCCCTCGGAGCTCCGGAATATACGAGAATATAATACATAGAATGGGGTTTTAATGAGGGGATTTTAAGTTTTTGAATAGCCTTCCACGACTTTTATCATTTGGTGGTATCAAGGAGCCCTTCGTCCCGCACGATAAACAGTAAAAATATTTCTCACACACAACACACTCTCGCATGAACAGAATGAAGAGCATTTAAAGTCTCATCCAAGTTTGGCTTAGGTGATCATCAAGGGAAAAGAAGCGTAACATTTCCCAATTTACCTCCCTGGTTTCTGTCCCTTCATCACTAGATAGACTCTGGCTCTTTTAAGGGGAAACAGGAAATGGGTAGTTTTTGTCCAAGGGAACCTGAAGAGAATGGGAGCACCAACTGGGAGGATGGTATGAGTCCCTTTTGACTCCTCCATTGTCCCTTTCTCTCCCCGTCAAATGGCTCGTCTTACAATGTCTTGCAGACTAGGAATTAATTCTCACATCACCTTTCGAGATCAAGACATCTCTTTGCAATTCCTCCAACTCTCTCAGCCCCAAGAAAAGTTCTTTAATTAAATGAAGCAATTCCTATTCTTTGGATGATCAAACAACCATTAAGACCATTTGAAAAAGCTTAAAAAATTGACCCTTCTTCCAAACCAAATCCAAGGCCTTTGCCTCATTCGTTAAATTACGAGTTTGAGGTTTATTTTACGAGTTAAGTGGTCATTTACTCTTCAAAGAAGCATTTAAATGTTGTTAAAGTCAGATAGGTTCTACAATTCTAAAGTTTTTTTCTGTAATTTAAAATCTAAAATTTCCTTACTTGTTCATCTAACTAATTGTACCTACTATCAATCAAGTTGGAGAAAACTGTTGTTGACTCACTGACTGTTTAATTTAAGATTGAATCCAATGATAGATTGTGGAGTTGACGTGATTGGAATTCGTGGTTCATTTATTAAAATCCATTAGACTTTGAAGGGAACTTTGAAATATGTGACGGAGCGAGTTAAATTTTCAAAGTCCCTCGTCCAGACTTATCTTCCCACCCCAGCCCTTCCATGGATCATCCTGTTCCGCTCTCTAGATTACACATGACTTGAACGCCATAAGCATCGGCTCTTTCGCCCTTTTCAACCTCCCAAGAGAAGACACGCGAGAAGCGATAGAGGAAGAAAAGCCAAGCGGTTTGTGGAAAATGCCGCCAAGCAGTTTTTGATCAGATTCGCCTCTTTCTTCTCCAATTCGAAAATTGGATTCGTACGGTCGTAATATCTCCGTGATCTATGAACTTTACTCTTTTGGTGAGAGGTATATGTATGGAGCTATGGGTGTAATTTATGCCTTTGATTTCCATATAAATGAAAAAGATTCAAGAGCCTTTTGGTTTTGTGTGTGGCCACCGAAGGATCCGAAATGTGTGATTGTTCCCCTTCAGACTCTCAAATCCCCTTCAATCGGCTTCATCTTTCTTTCTTCATCACGAGGAGGCGAATTAAGGCTAAACACACTTGTGCAGCCGAAGCAATTGTGTTCTCTCCAGCAGTTCTGTGTTCTCGGATCGTTTTTCGGCTCAGCCAGCGACAGAATAGGCGATTTTAATGAGGCCCTCATCATCCCAGCATGTCTCTCGTTCCCTCAGCGATGGCAGTATTATATAGCTCGCATAAAAGCCCTTACCCCGATTCCAATTACGAAGTTTCTCCCAGAACTCTACAGTGACTCATGGAATGGATCAAGAGGAGGAAAGTCTCCCTTTTGAACCCTTGATCTCATTTGCACCTCAAACGCGCCCGTTGGTCGCAGAAGCTCCAGAAAGGTCTTGAGCACAATTAAGCTCATCACAATTAAGCGGAAATATACTCATTATGAAAAATAATCATTTATGATTTATGAAAATGTCCAATCATAATGGGCCGATTCTTCTCATTGCGTGGAAATGTTTATTTGTGCCGGGAATGAAATGAGAATGAAATGAAAACAAAGGGTTCTTGAAGTGAGTGATGAGGAGCTCATGAGAAAATATCTTTTCCTAGGGTTTCCCTATAAGCTCAATGTAAGCATAAGCAGAAATTTTTCCAAAACATCTTTTGCCTTTATCCTTTACTTTCTCTCGGCTAAGGCTCGTGAGGGCCAGGCGTTGTAGCTTTTTGACAGGTCTCGTGATGCGGGTCGTACAGCTGTTGAGCGACCAAGGTTTTACCCATTTACCTGATCGCTCTTCAGATCAACTCTCAATACACCGAGGACTCTTAACCCGAGTATTTTCAACTCTCCAGAATCGGGTGAAAAGGAAAAGAGGTCGGGAAGAATTAAGGCACGCGTTGGGTTTGCAAACCTCGCGCCCGTCCTCAAATTCCTTCAGTTTCTCTCAATTCTGCCGCAAAAAGGATTCAATTAACCTCAATCCGAGCTTTTAAGACAATATGCCATGGAGTTGAATATGAAATCTTTGAATCTCCACGCGATTTGATCTCACAGATGAAAATATGCATGAATTATCTCAATGAAGCTGCAGTAGCGAAAAGTTCAAGTACCGGAAGACAAATGGTGAGAAAATAAGCCGAAAAGATCAACCTGGGCGTTTATCAAGTCAAGTTTACGTCTCAGAGCGGAATGACAGGAAGAAAAGGGAAGATTTTCATCGGATCCGGCTGAAAATCGGATAAAATGTAATGAAAATGCAACTCACCACTCGGAGAGACGGGGCGAGATGAGACGAGGAAGCGGAGGTGGGACGGGCGTGAAGACTCGTCGGGACTCTGCGAGGGACTGACGGCGAAGAGCGTGAGAGCTGAACTGTCGACCCAAAACCAGCTTTTCCTCCCAGCAGAGGCAGAGAAGCCGGCCAATGCCGTTTGCGCAACGAGTTCGTCCGGGGGTACGAAGGGGGGTCGGCTCGCGAACCAAGTGCCAGGACTTTTCTCAACAATTTCCTCCACCGTCCGCTTAAGGGAAAGCCCTGGTCCTTGCTACGGAACTTTCGAGACACTGTGGAGGTTCTTTGGGAAGCAAAGGAGGAATTCCCCTCCTCAAGCCCTCCACCCACCCGACCAAAGAGTTCTCTATGTACTCTGTGTACTTAATACCCAAAGTACATGTACATGTCAAAACCTATTCCGTCCCTGTGTTCCACAGGCTCTGTGTTGTATATTCCTATACACTCGCCCAGCAGACCCAAAAAGTAAAAACTGAATCGAAATTCTCCAACCTCGCCTGGCTCTATTCCCAAGTGTATGAAGTGCCTGGGAGTGTCTCCTATCTGGCGTATGTAGTTTGGAAGTAGAGAACATCCATTTCTCCCCTTCTCCGTTCCACTTCCACCATCCATCGTCATTCCCCCCTGTCCCCTCGCCCTTTTCCAATAATTTCCTCTATGGCTTTCATGAAATGAGTTGCCAGACCCTCGTCGCCTTCCCTTCCTCTTCTCCTCTTTGAATCCCATATAGAAATATTATTTCTACATGCCATACCCATATAACTATACCTATTAAACGAGACACTTCTCTGCTGCGGCCCATGCAAGCTCTTCTTCACCATGGTACCTAAAACCCCACAGACCTCCCGGGCCAAGAGCAGCAGCTGAAAATGCTATATTTCTTTTTTCAAAAGCATAGACCTCGAAGGGACCCCTTCGACCCCCGCAACACTCCCTCCTTGGACCCTTATCTAAACGGCTATCTTTTTTCGAAACTCAGCCCAACAATGAAAAATGAAATGGAGTGAGGGAGCGAAGGAGTTCAGGAGCTCCCTTTACCTCGAACACACACTTTACACAGCCTCGGTCGGAGGAGAGAAACATGGCGATTTGTTGGTGGACTTTTAAATCACTCAAAAGTCCCTCATCCACTCATGGCTAAGGGTCCGAGTTTAAAATGGAGCCGCGTCCCTCATAAACTCACTTAATTCTTTATGTCTTTTATAGTCTGGACATGCTTGATCGTCTTGTTATTGACTTGACGCCGTTAACGCTCCTTGTTCTTCTTAATTCTTCTTCTTCAGGAGCAGAGCAAACAAAGTTGAATTCCCTTCGTCTTCCTTTTAAGGCTCATTTATTCAATTCTTGTTTTGACTATTTGGGATCATTGAACATACTTGGGTAGGAATATGCTTAAAGTTAGTAGCTCCTGCTTTTCTTCCATATTCTTCTTTGGCCTTTTAAAGCTTCAATTACCCGAGCGACTCGATTGCAAATGAGCAAGAAAAGAGTTTGTATGTGTGGAAGTTTGGGAGATAAAAAGGATTTGGAGAAACGCGAGAGCGTCGGATAAATTGAAGGGAGTTAATAATTCAAATCAACTTGTACTGGCGGAGAGTCAAAAGTGCAAGAATCGATCATCCTGACAAGCAATTTGTAATTCCCTTCTAAGGACCATGGGAAAGAAGCCTTCTCTTTAAGAAGGTGAGGAGATTTGGAGTTTGGAATATTATGGAGATGAAAAGTCTCGAAGATTCACTTTGCCTCGCTTCTTATTTTAGATCGTGAGTTTGTAATAATGGGATGAATTTATTCTCGTTATGCTTCGCGAGATCCAAAAGGTCTCAATAAAGGAGGCTGACTGAGACATTAAACAGTTTTTTTATTCCCTTTATATCTTTTTGAGGTCAGAGAAGGGTCATTTGAGCCCAAGTTTCGTATTTCTTCAAGTTTTATGCCTTTTTCCGATGGTGCGCACCCATGTTTACTTTGCTGTTTAACAAAATACTTCACAGCTTTGAAAAAGATGCCGAGCGAGGTTTAATATAAACACCCAACACAAAGACTTTTTCAATTTGAAGGTTTCAAGATCTCTGAACATTCATTCGTTTCATTTTATACAAAATCCCCTCAAATAAGTGTTTGTTTATTATTTTTATTTTTAAAGTTTAATTATTTAAAGTTTAAGTATTAAAATAGAGTTTAAAAGTTTTGAGATTGAGAAATGTATATTACATTATACACAACAGTTGTTAGAGAGATTGAAAAAGAAGGAAGGAAGGAAGTTTGAAGTGATATATGAAATTATCAAAACAGTCTGAAGGAAATTGACAGTCTGTTCTTGTTTTTTTAAGTTCAGTAGAAGTCGAAAGGAAATTGAATGTATGGACAAGAAGCTCCTGACGCCCATCGTCCAGTTTTGACTGGACATTGAGGGCAAGTCGTCAGAAAGGAACGACAAGTTCAAATGAATGATGATGAAGGATGAGTTCCAAGTCACACCCTTTTCCACGACCCTGACAAAATGTCCGACCCCCTTCAATGAATCTTCTTTTCCTCTCAATGAATATTTTGCTCTTATTCCTTTTATCTTGAACATTACTTACACTACACACTGTAATAGTGTATACGCTTGCTATTACTTTGCACAAGGCAACTTGAGAACTTATTGACGATGAGTAGAATTAGAAGAAGACGAGTCGAAGGAAAGCGAAGCTCTCTAGTCTAATCCTTGTTTATTTTGGAGACGCATTTGGAGGGATTTATATAACTTGAAGTGCCTGATGAATGAAAAGTCGAGGCTTTTGATAATCCCTTACTTCGCCTGACTTCGGGCGAAGGTGGAATGTGAGGAAATGGATATTCTGTTCACAGGTGACTCATCAATACTTAACCTTTTCCCCAAACAAACTAAGAAAAGTCTTTAAGGAATCTTTTATTCACACTTCTATCACATGGGAACTCGTCTGCACATGGCGTCCATTTGCTGTGTTTTGATGGACAAATGGTAATAAGTATGAACCAGTGTAAAGTGGGAATTCGGGAATTCCATTACCTTACAAATCCGATTAACTTTCTTTAAAAGATAAGCTTAGTACGACGAATTTGTATTAAAATACCAATTTATGCTCAAAAGTTCTTTCCCCAAACTTTTCCATTTTACTTTCCCTTCTTCAAGGAGAATTCAAGATGAAAGAACTTTTTATTTAAATACCAAGATAGGGGTTTCTTTATCAATTGGAACAAGAATAACAGCAAAATATTAAAACATCAAGCGTAGAAAAGTCGCATGTGGATTAAAATCTTGATCATGCAATATCCGCATTGTTTATCAAAGTTGACTTGTTGTTTAATTGTTTATTTATTATCATTTATGTATTATTCAATTTATATCTCCATTCATTTCAAATCAGTGCTCTTCACATGTCTGTCTACGATGTCACATGTCTAGATGAATTCCCATTGTTTCCTTTCAATAGGTGTGGAAAATGATAAGATGCCTTGCACAATTTTAACTATAAACAGGCATTTATAAACATTACTAAATTGTGTCATCAATAAATGAATATCCTTAACAAAACTTTAACAAGTTTCGATTAAAAATGAATTCAGACCAAACTTACAACTAATAATTAATCATCTTGTTGATTCCTCATCAAAATATCTACAATTACAATACAATTGAAATATACATACTCGATGACGTTTATATTGATCCATATTTGAAAAACTGCTAAAAAGCTAGAAGAAAATGTCGTGTGGAATGAGATTAGAACTTTTTGTGTTTATAATATACATCTTTCATGTACCTATACATAAGATAACATTATAAATAACATGCATACATGAAAGAGAGTTTTGTAATCTAATGAGGTTTCGTGTGGATGGAAAAGCCGAATAAGTCCAAGTGGGCGTCCCTTAATTCTCCCTTTCATTAGTAATGTTTGGGGGAGACGAGGAAAGGTAGGGAGCCGCGGAGTTCCTAATGGAATCTCCCGCTTGTGGAAGGGACGTCGGGGAACATTTCTTCTCCTACTATCAGATGATAAAATATTCGGTGGGCGAGGGAGTGGAGTTGAGTGGAAACCGGGGTGGAAAGAACCCGAGGAACCCACGGCGGTGAGTCAAAATCAAGTGAGAGAGAGAAAAGATGAGGAGGACGACGAGGGGGAGAAAAAGCAATATCCGCTTCAACCTTCGACGCATTTACTTCTTCATGCGTACACGGCCCCGAATCTCTCCGAAAATTCCACATTATTCCACCCGGCTCAAGAGATTCCCGAAAGAGTCTCGAGTAGTTGATGATCATCATAACTTCCTCACACTGCATTTGACACGTCCCCTTGAATCCAATTAGGATTTCATTAGGACAAACGCCAATTCTTCTTTGGTACTTGACGCTCCATATCTAACGACGTAACGACCCTTCTGCCTCTTCTGTCTCGGTTGCCAAAAAAATGGAATCGGCTCATCTTGGAAATATTGAGCCAAAACCTCCATTGTTCCCCCTCACACAGACCCCTTTACAATGGAATGAATGATCTTTCGCTAAAAGCTTTTTAATCAACTCCCCCCAAACAACATGTCCGACAAAAGGATTCATTTTTCACACTCCGAACAAAAACCTCTTGAGCTAATGAGGAATAATTTTAAAATCACCTCCATGAAATGAATCCTAATCCTTCCAATAGTCATTTTTATTAACTAACTAACTAATTAACCAATATCTAATTAACTAACTCTAATTAAGTAACATTACACAATCCAAACTTTATTCCAAGGAAAGTATCTGTAGCATCAATAATTTCATCAGATAAAAACGAAAAGAATTTTTGATTTGCAATAATAATATGAATAACGAAGGTTGGGCTAATTGTAAGCAAATAAAGATAAAATAAAAAAGTTTTGATGGATTCTCATGGTAGAATAATAATGATGTAATGGAGCTTAATGGAAAATGGAAAGGAAAAAAGTATCGGTCGGAGTGAGGAGAGGAGTTGGGAACAATGGGATATCGAGGATGAGAAACTGTCCGTCAAAATCAATTTTCTTTGAGACTTTGGGCCTCCTCGGAGAAGAACAATCATGAAATGCCGAAGTGCTCTGTTGGACAATACTTTTGTTTTCCGTTGTCTGGTCAGAGGCGTGGCCTGCGAGGGGCAAAATGCAAAAGCAAGTGAAGAGAAATTTTCCCTTTATGCCCAAGCCGCCTGCTGGAACTCTAATTGACTTTTTATGGTTCTTCTCTTCAATTTCTGAAACCAAATGTATCTACAAACCAAATGTACACATTTCTTGTATATTGTGGCCAAAGTCTTCTTCCCTGAGCAAGAAGACTTGGACTTGGCTTCTTCTTTGCCAGACTCAAACTTGGATTTTTGGTTCGACGTTCGCCTGGTTTGACTTTCGAAAGACCCGTTTTTTGTTTACATAATAATTTGAACTTGATTTGTAGTGTAGTATCACCCTGGGAGGGACTCCGCTTCTCGAACTAATGAGGGTCTTTAACACAAATTGCATGGGATTAGATGTGGAAATCATGTTACAATCATTTTCTTCGATGATTTGCACTTCAGACTTTTTCACTTTTCCTCGCTCTTAACTTTTTGTATGAACGAATTCTTCGCTTTTATCTCAACTTTCCCACACTTAAAAGGTGAAGATGCTCTTTCGCACTTTGGGACATTTCTAATTGCCCTTGTAATTATATTTAAATGACTTGTTAAATGATTATGAAGAACGTCATATGCATAAAAATCCATATAAAAGTTCTCTTAAATGTATCGGGAACTTCATGTTCTAATTACTAGGTATATAGTTCTTACAAATCCCATTTGACCTACGTAATTATTTTAAATGAATCCTTAGGGTAAAAGGGTAAACTGAGAATTTGAATGCCCATTCAAAATCAACATGAGGTTTCTCTTAATTCAAACTTAATAACTCATGAAATAATGAAAAAAAATATTATTAAAATTATGCGTCAAAGGGTCCATTAAATATGGCGTTTGGTTCGTTTTTTGTAATTAAGAAACTCAAGGCTAAAATTGGCAAATAAGGATCTTTTCCCCTGTTCTTTAGTCCCTTCTTCGAGATAAAAGGAGTTGAAAAACAGGTTTTGTGATTAAAATTGATATGAGGAGTAATTTATGAAGAAGTTTTTTCTCTCTTTCTCCTCACTCACACATTCATCCTCAGCCTTACTTAGGATGAATACATAAACAAATTAGATATGGCGATGGAGACACTTGACAGCTGTTGTTTCTTTTCTCTCAATAAACCAAGAAGGAGCCGTGGAATCTCCAGAGCCTCCTTGAATATTAAATCTGATTACGCCAGAATCCGAGTTACATTACAGAATCTTCATGACAGAATCTGTAGAACAAAGATTCTCTGCATAAAACTCTCAATCCCATCATCATCAATATGCCACAATTTGAATGCACATGAAATAACTCGAGGGAATTCCTTTAATTCGACGCTTCTTCATGATTCTCATTCTCAAGTCTTAACTTCAAGTCAAGAGCTCCTTTAAACTTCAATATAGGATTTCCATAAGAATCACAAGATGCTCTGATGTAAAAATGAAATATTCTACACGATATTCCCATTGTGATTAAACCGCACGGGCGTCTCAGTCAGTCAGAGTCATAGCTAATTCTTCGTCTTGATGTAACACATGAACAATCCGCGTTGCGTTAAATTTAAGCGTGCGGTCTGGTCGACAAAACAAGCAATTTATATGGCTTTTTTAAATTCTTTGTTTTTCTCCTCCTAATCTTCATCTCTCTCTAGTAGACTTTCTAATTATACCATGAAAAAACAATAAAAACTCAAATGGAAACGACAAGAACATCCAGTGAACTGACTGAACTCTTGAATGATAAACCAAGTAGATTTTGATAACAACTAAGCATAACATTACGACGCTGTTTTCAAAACTCAAAACGCTTTTTCACAATGAATAAATAAAATGAAAGATAAAAGTTAAACGAGTTAAAGAATTTTAATATAAAAGCGTGATATTATCGTGATATTTAAATTATGTAAAATGTTAAATTATATAGGATATTATATTTTGTAGAAATGCAATAGCGAACAATTGGAGAAATCATCGAATGACATCATAGATAGAAATCATTCGTCGAGTGTGAAAAATAAAGTTGGGGAGAATCAGGAAGATTGGGAAACCAATGTGTCTCATTTATTCTCGAAATGCCCAACGGCAGGGAGTCATTAAATCAATAAATTCTCTCGGCCTGACGTCTCCAATGAATATATTAGGAAGAAATGGAAAAAAAACTTAATTTACACCTTTCAGAGCCGGACACTAAAAGAGGAGGAAATGGCTATAAAACCTCAAGTTTATAGTAATGAGAACTGATCAGTTAATTAGCCAAGTTCTTTCCCTTCTTTCTCTGATCATGACTATGCGCAGCAAAGGTCACACAAATCGGATCTCTCTATTATTAGATTAAAGAAAGCCGGTGTTCCTCCATTAATCTCATTATGAATTTACCCTTTGTTCCTTACAAGAACAAACCTGACAATTAGTTCACCAACAGGAACCACACAGATACACGTTACAAATGCTTTACATAAATATAACGTGTATATTGCAGTATACTTAATATGAAAAAGTATACCAAAATATTTATTGGTATACAAAAGAAAAGGAAGAAGAACAGTTTAACGACACAATTTAATAATAACAGTTTGCGGGGCAAATGAGACGCCCGTCGTTTCGTTTCTCCAGCCAAATTAACAGAAGTTTGTTAGAAGCTCAAATACTTAGTAATAAAAGATCCCTTATAGTTCTATGACTTACGACTGACTCGTTAAAGTTATAGTTAGTCCAGTGAATATAGTGAATGTATAATCAGTAGGAATCCCTTAAAGAATAGTTAAAATGAGATGGAGTAAATTACATTATCAGGGCATTTGGATCTTTCTCGTTCGCGGCGGAGACGGCGGAGTGTTTTTGTCTGATAGGAAGGCGAGCTCGCGTCTATTCATCACCGTCTCTAGGCTCGAACAATAAATCCTCTCTTAATAAAACGAGCCAGGGAGATGAAGAGGATTTATACTCCTTTTGCACGACCATGCTCATATTCCTTTCTTTCGCATTATTAATATATTAACTCCTCCAACTCCTTGGCTCACACACATTATAAATCATTTTTTTCCATCTTGCGCAAGGAGACTCCAGGTCGCGGAAGAGCATCTTCTCATATACATTTACATCTTCTCCCACTCCACTCACTCACATAGCATTCCTCATCCGGTGTCCCGTATGTTATTTACCTTAATTCCTCCATGGCCCTTTAAATATTTCAATTTATTTATACCGGCTCAACAAAGTTTGAATACATAATCTCATTAACCCATTTGAGTCAAAGATCGGAATTAATTAATAGCTGTAAATCACAAACGAGAAAACTGAACCGTTAAAAGTGTCCAAGAACCATATACTTAAACTCATTCACTGTCAATCCCATTCTCCTCTCCTTCACTTCCTCTCCTTGCTTTTTAATCAACTAGTTTCTTGTAATAACGTGCATTCAAATGGGGCGTCATTAATTCACATAACAAATCATAACTTAAACTATGCGCGATGGCAAAGGTATGAATTTCAATGTTCAAACTCCTGTTCCTGTCATGTTTTTTTGCATTACGAGCACGTTTGGGATCATTCCATTTATTATTATCGCTAAACTCTTATAATATTCACAAATTCACCATGGAACATGATATCAAAATAATGATCAATCGCTAATGTATATTATATACATTATGTACCTGCTCGTATAAATATAATGTATTTACATGAGGAAATATAAGCCTATATTTCCATTAAGAGCTCCAGGTCATGAAGTGAGTTAATGGTCATAACATGTACTATTATGTATTTGTATCATCCTCGCTGGTCTGCACAGGTAAGGAATCCTATCCATGGCAAAGACTCAAGATCCAAAAGCTCCTACGTGGCGAGGATGAAGATGAAGGATAAGTGATCAGACGGGTAGAAGAGGTGAAAGATAAAAGGCCATGCCTCCCTCACGTTGACGTGATGATGATTAATAGAGTGGGCAAAATTCGAGTGAAAGAACCCTCAGAACTCCTGGCTGATGAGCTCTAATCCCCAGGAACGCGGGGAGCATTCATTAGAGCCTTCGTGACTCTTCTGCCTCTTCCACATCTTCTAGTAAAGCGATGCGATGATATTCTCCTGTAGTAAGCGATGCTACACAGTCGTCTCACAATCTCCGCGAGTATAAAATTCCTCTCTCATAGTAATGTATGGAATACATGGCGTTTCTTCCGCGCGAGGTAATTGCACCAAAGCCTCCTTCTCCTTCCTTGGTCTTACATCCAGTCTTGGTTTAAGACATATAAGAAATGCTCGTCCCCGCCACCCAACGTGTCGGCCGAGGGTTCCTCTGCATTCGATGCGGAAAAGGCGGCGAGGGTTCCACGTTGGGCTTGAGTGCCCAACCGCAGAAGGGGAGGCTCTGCCCAAAGGAGAAAAAACCGCTCGATAACGCTCGTGTAGGGGCCGAGGGATTCTGGCGGAGTCGTTGGCCCCTCTTGCATTTGGGTCACCTCGCAGCCCCTCACCCACTTCGTTTCCAACTAACGTCATCTACGAGCCGCCCCGACGCTCCGACTCCTCACCGACAACTCCAGGGAACATCTAGCGCCTTTTCCTCCTTCCAAACACACTTCCCTACACTTTTCGGTCCCTACACTTTTACCCCTTCTTGGCTGCTAAAGCTTGAATAGGGTCTTCGTATAGATTTAACGTCTCTCGCTCAATACATTCGACACCCTTGGGTTCGATGGATCTTTTAGCCTCGGCCTTCTTCCCTTTTGGATCGATGAAAAACCACCGGATCTCCTGTGCTTTGTTTTATTACAACATAAAATCATGATCCTAGTTTATTTCTTTAGTATAAATTATACTGTAAAATTTACTGTATAAATTTTATGTAATATTAAAAATATACAATTTGACGCTCCAATCCAAATAGTTATATTATATGATAAATAGCACTAAATAATAGTTATCTTACTCCTAGCTATTCATTATTTAGAGCGAAATGAAAAAGACAAGTAGGCTTTCATGTCGCTACTCCGTGATTATTTATGGACTCCTACACCGTCATCCTGTTTCATCAAAAGGCTGGCGAGGAGGTCATGCGTTGAGGAGAATCAAAGGATCTTCATACCCACAACACAATACCCTGTCGTGGTTCTTCCCAAGAACTTCTTCCTCTCGCTATAATAAATAGCTCTCACCGAAGCTGTAATATTTAAAGCTATGTAAAGTTAGGATGAATAGACTATCTCATCGCGCCCTCATTATCCCTCATCAGCCACGGCGTTCTCCCAGGAGCTCCCACCAAATCTCAATATCTAATCATGCTCACATTCTCTCCTTCTTCCACATTAGACGTCAAAGCCCGGCTGGAAACGACGACTCAAAGGGGACGAAGAAGGAATGATCTAATGATCTACTATACGCCAGTGAATCGTGAGATCTCACTGAGATCGAACGTGTTGAGAGGAAACGACGACCTCAACGATTCCCGAGAGACTCCTCCACTACATCTCTATCATAACACGAGCCTTCCCTTCCTCAAACGATGGGAAAAAGTGAATAAAAAGCTCTGAGAATCCTCACCTGCTGCCTTTCCACTCACTCACAGACTCACTCCATGTAAAAGACAAATTTTAGAGAAAGGCGTCAAGAACCACGAAAAACCCCAACATTGAAACCAACATTGAAGAACTTGCGGAACTTACAACTTTCCATTTTTACGCTCTGCTCCGCTGCCATTGCCAGCCCCTTCTGGTCCCATTATAAAAATTGCCTACAATCTTCTCAGATTCTCCGCTCCACACACTCCAAAGGCTTCATTTTCCACACAACTCCCACACTCAAACTCTTATGCTCAAACTCTACTACAACTCTTATGCTCAATCACAGTCAGATTCTCACTTGCTCAACAAAGAAGAAAACGATGAGTTGACAGACAAGTCGAAGTCTCCATAGTGTGTCCATATACAATCGAGCTCCCACGAACACATTTTTATTCATTCAGAAAACTCACATAGTCCAAGAAGTAAAGTAATAAATATATTACACACATTGAAAATCTCTACAAATAAGAGGTTAAGAGATATAAGGGCCGTAATAAATGCCACCTATAACGGCCGCACATTCCCTATCATAGTCCAAACAAACGGCCCAGAAGGGGCCAAAAGTATCAAGATGAAGGAAATATAAAAATGTACACACAATTCCCTAAAACACGTCTATTCGCATCTTTCCATAAAACACTTCGCATCTCTTAACAAGAGTCATTGCAGTGTCTTGGCTGGGGCAATATGGAGATGAAATTTCGTGAAGGTTCTCATGAAGAGCTTCGCCGCCTCGTTTTCAAAACAGCGTCTCCTGCTTGGCCAGCTCGAGCAACATCGGGTCGTCGAAGAATTTATTGATGGCCACGTCCTCAGAGAGCCCCTTCCTCCGCCGCGTCTTGACCATAAACTCTCGGGCCAAGTGTGTGGCCGGCTGCGGCTCCAGCGGCTTAATGATGATGGACTTGTCCAGCGGGTCGCCCGGGACGATCTGCTCCTCCCCAAATAGAAACAACAAAGGAGATCAACACCACGATCCCTAATTCATTCGCTCACACTCACTCACACATTATACATATGTACGAGAATCATTATATTTCATCCCACCCTTCCTTATATTATCAGATTCCGTCCCCCTTTTATAGTCTCTCTCCCTATTTCGACACTATTTCTATAAAATTGTATATCATACATACGAATACAATCCTTGGTACATAAACAGATTTTGCAAAAAGAAGCCAAATTAACATGGAAGGTATTGGAATGATTCAAATGTTTCGCCAAAAAATAACGAGAATAATAAGATGAATTAAAAATTTTTGATTGTTATTTTTTGGCCAAACATTTGAATTCCCATACCTTACACGTGAATATTAAGTTTTCATAGCAATTAAACCTTCTTCGTTCATTTGGTTTCTTTTTGCAATTTCTGTATACTATCTCGCATTCATTCGAATCAAATATGCAGGGTATGGTATATATTAAAGGTAGGGTATATCCTATATTATATGAGGAGATATCCTCACTAAATTCTCTCAATCTACTTTCAATGTCTTCCTTAAGTGTTCGTATGCGAGCTGAGTCAAAAAAGGGAGTTTGTGGTGATAGTATCGAGGAATTCCATCCAAACATACCTGCCAGTGGTGGAAGACGGAGAGGCAAAAGGCCTGTCCCTGCGTGTGCGTCCTCAAGTCCGTCTCGAACCCGAAAGAGTCGATGGCCGGGACGAAGGCCTTGATGGTGTAGAGTGGCGAGCCGGGAACGGGCGAGTCCTGGGTCACGTGACCCCTCCGCCGGGCCAACACGGTGTAGACGGACGAGACGCAGTCGGCCGGGGCCACGACTTCCACGAACAAGTACGGCTCCATGAGGCGCGGGGTGGCCATGAGGAAGGCCGAGTAGGCAACCCTCCTGGCCGTCGGAATCACTTGACCTTACAAGGAAAAACAGATTGGGTCCTTATTCATCCCTTGGCTACGCTCCTTTTACTCCATTCATGGGATAGGAGAAATTCATAGGATTCAAGAGATTCATGGGAGTTGGGACATAGGAGTTGGGAGAAATGAGATTCATGGGAGATGAGACAACTCAACTATTTCTATATCAAGCTCACTCACTCACTTATTCAATGCAAATTCCAAAGTAGACATTCTCAAAATTTATGTGAAATTTAACCATGTGGCGCATTGAATCTTCTTACGATCCTTTTTAGAGCCACGCACTCCATACATTATTCATAATTTAACAAAATTTTTATAAAAAAACGAATTAAAGCTTTCTTGTCAGTTGTTAAATATTTAATGGTTCATAAGCAAGTTTTTAGGAAAAATATTTAATAATTTTAGAAGATTAAGTATGCGCAGGGGTTTAAAATGAGTCAAATATGATTTTTTAAAATACATTTTCTTATTTTTTAGGTTATCTTTTGATTTTAGATCTTAACTTAATATTTTATGATAAAGTACAGTTAAAGTTTTTGTAAAATGTAGAGAAGATTAAATTAAGTTACCTCCTCCACGATGAATGGGCTCTTGAGAGATCGTGGCATCCAGGATCTTGAACTTGACATTCCTAATTGGCTCTTCACATAAAGGACCTTCTCGCGTGCCCCATTGGAATCCCTATTAACCAATATTCATAAATTATCTACTTATTTAAACTAAACCCTAACTCCTTCATTAATAACTTTATGAGAAAAGTCTGACTTGTTTATTAGCTTTGTTTAAAAAAACTGCGTAAAAAACGACATGTAATTAGCAGTCTACCTACACAGTAGATATAATACTTATATTTATATTGTTAGCAGCATTGTTTACCTGAACAATCGAATCTTTGACAGTATTTAGCAGTGTCTTGTCCACTTCGGATGGGAGCGTGTCATCCACCAAAATATTCGGGCCATTCGAGTCAGGTCCGAATGCCCAAATGGAACGAGCTGCTAGCAAATCCCAGTCGTACTTCGTCTGGAAAAATTCCCCCAGTCGTTTTCTGAAATAATCAAAAATGGAATTTTAATAGAGGAAATCTTTATATGCAATATTAAATATATTAAATATGGCCAACAAGAACAGTCATATCAACAACAATAACATTATTGTTATTTCAATATACAGGGTGGTTAATATTAAATGAGACACTTTCACATATATTTCATATGAGAATTGTGCCATTTCTTATGAAAGACCCTGTACAATTTCTTACTTGTTCCAATTAATGTTCACGACTTCGTTTTCAATATCCTCGGCAAGCCCTTTTTCCAGGGGTTCGGAAATCATGGTCAATTTGTTCTTTTTATTCGGAGTCTCAGCAAAACATTTTAAGGAAGAAGTTTCCACAACAGTTTCACAAAATGACACAACTGGGTCGGCCACCTTGATGTCTACAAATCAAATAATAAATCAAATCAAATTTTAAAACACCAATTAGGAAACGGGACAGAAGAACATTAGGTATTAGTAATCTAAATGGCATTTACATTGCAAATTTCATATTAATATAGATAAAGCTTACCAATCTCAGAATACATTTTCCGTAAATCATGCATGACACAATCCAGGTAAAGTTCTCCAGTTCCGAGAATCACATGTTCTCCGGACTCTTCAACTCGTGTTGAAACCAGGGGATATGATTTATTCACTTTCCTCAATCCGTCCAACATTTTAGGGAGCTCAGAGGGATTGACAGGTTCAACTGCAATTTTAATGATGCTCTGGGTGTTAAACCGAAGTGGCCTGAATATGTAAAGATCATCCGACGTCCTGGCACTGGTGATCGTCGCAGTTTTGACAATTGATTGATCAATGCCTTCAATCAGGACCCAATTCCCAGCTGGAACACGATTCACCTCAATCTTGTATCTATCAAATCAAAATATGGAATGTTAGGAAACAATGAAATATTCAATTTTTAATTAATTTCATAAAACATTTTATTAAAACATAATAAAACAAACTTTCTTCAAACGTTTTAGGGAATTTAAATCTTGAGATTTTTGACTCGATTTTTGTTTTTTAAAATACCTAGCTTGATAAATCCATAGGCGGCCAATAGTCAATGCTCTTGAATCCTCTTCATCGGCCAGTGAATAATTTTCTCCCAAAACACGAACGGTTTGGTTTGAATGGAGTGTTCCACTAAAAACTCTTGCAAATACGTGAAAGCAAACGCAATCTTCAGTTGGATACATTTTAGTTGTGTGAACCATAAGATTTCCCTGAAATTAAATAATTAAAATTTATTTTTTTAGATTTGATTAAATATGTGTGATATTATCTATTGGACTTTAATTAGGTTATTTATTCGATTTTATACTGAGATTTCATTAAAGGATTAATGTACCTCTGAATCGCAATTAAGCATATCGTCTCCAATCTCTGAATCCAAAGGCCCTGTGTAAACATGGGACAATTTCTTTTTGGAGTTCGAACAAGGTGAAGGAATGTGTTCGGCCAACATGTCCACAAATCCGTTAAAACTTCCAAGAAATCTTTGGAAAATGAGACGAATTAAAGGTCTGATGTTGAACTTGGTTTCTTCTTTTGAGAGCCGAATTCCCAACTCTTCACATAATGCCGGTAAGCAAGTATCAACATCTCCGACCACCTAAACAAAAAAATGAAAAAAATAAATTAAGAATTAAATAATTCAATTAAATAAATTAGTTTTGAACTTTTATAATGTCAATTACTTGAGAGAAAATCTTGTAAACAGGTTCAAGAATGAATTCAACAAAACTCCTTTGTGCTGAACTACTCGGTGGTTTTTTACTGAATTTGCGACTGTAAATTGACATATAATTTGCATTTGATAGATTATTTTAAATAAATAAATAAAATAAAGATTCGAATACTTTTTATATGCAATTGTATACAAAAATTAAAAATAAATAAATCTTCGTTTCAATTCAAGCTTACGTTTTAGGATGAAAAAACACATCCCCCCAGAGTCTTTCAGCAAAAGCCTTCACATTCATGTCGCCATATGCTTGAGCATATAGATTAGCGAATGATTTCAATGTGAAACACATGGAGTACTGCGAGCTGGCAAAACACACATTTCCCAATAATGGAGACATCATGCAGGTTTCGCCAGTTTCGTCTGAATAAAGTGACAGAAGGGAATTGACTTCTTCAATGATGTGCTTCATCTTGTAGTAAGCATCCTGGGGTGGAAGTTTCAACTCCAAAATGAGACGATCAATTTTATTGATACAAAGTGTAATTGAAAGTCGTTCCTAATTTTAAAAAAATGTTCAAATTATGTTTAATATCATTAAATTTTAAATGCTAATTTATAATTAAGTTAGTAATGATGATATGAATAAATACCTGGACTGCATGCTTGAGAATTCTTTCTGTGTTTAGCATAACTCCCTCAGCAGCGTCGACAAACAAGACGATTCCGTCACAGAGTCTCATTGAAGCTGTGACTTCATCTGAAAAGTTCACATGTCCTGGCGTGTCCATTATATTCAGCAAATAAGATCTGTAAATCAAATTTTTTTATTTGGTCAGTGTCTTTTCAGGTAGATGTAAATTACTTATTTGATAAATAAAATAATTCATTACTTGTTTTTGACATCTTGCATCACAACTGTGATTGGCATCGATTTTGTCGTGACGCCTCTGTCTTGTTCGGTACATAGTGTATCCGTGTAGCGAATGAGAGCCTTGTCCACGTTGGGATTCAAATAAAGATCTGGATGAGTCTGCTCAATGAGACAATCCACAAAACTTGTTTTGCCATGATGCAATTGACCAACTAGCCCAACGTTCCTAATCAATGATGAATTGTCCATCAAGTCAGCTAAAAATCTGAAATATAAAAAATTTCAAGAATATTTAGTTAAGTATTTAGCAAATTATATTAAATAGAAAAATCAGTGTATAAAATTGTATGAATTTATGAAATTTTTCTAAATTACAATTATGATTATAACAATTATTAGGTAATCAATTGTTGATTTTAATGTAATTTCAAGTTTAATAAAATAACTTACTCCATGTCAAAAGTTGTTCTTGGCAAGTCCTTTTCAACATGTTCGAACTTAATTTTCCGTATAGGCTTGATGATGGGCTCAGTGAGCGGTTGTGCATCCTCTTCTTGAACAATAGTTTCCACGTCCGGGCCATAAACTTCCAGAGCAGAAGGATAATACTTTTTATCCTCGTGGAGAACAATGCTCGTTGATGGAATGATCGGCTCGTCATCTGGGACGTCTTCCTCGGCAGCATCATCATCCTTTTAAAATCATTAAATTGTTAGTTTGTTACATTAACCCAATTTGGTTTTAAACTAATTATTATGAAGGAATTATTATAATTATATATAACAGTATCTTTATGAATAAAATAATTACATCAAAGTCCATTTCATTGTCCTGATGGCGCTCCTCTTCTTCATCATCAGAGTCCAAATCTGGTCCAATGTAATTCCCAAACTCGTCATATAAATCCCCGTCCATGATGCACTTCAAATTGGAATTGAAGCTAAAGTTGGAACTTTGATTTGAGTTGAAAAATAATTAACTTTCTGAATAAGCTTTGTATAATCTTAATTGTGTCAATAAATATTTTTATATAATAATCCACAAGTCCGAAATGAAAGCCGGACCGGGTAAGACAGAACGTAAATCCCTGAAATGAGAAGCCGCGTTAGCAATTTATATTTCCCTTGGTCGAACCAAACGCTATTCTTCCATGTGTACACAATATCTCATCTTTCCCTCGTTGTAGAAGTTCATGCAGTTTCTTATGTTAGGGGTACATTGAGACAATCCATAGAGAAACATTTTGGTTGAAAAGAGAGAGAAGTGATTTTGGTTTTTGCTTACAATTAGAAATTGATGAAATTAAATGAATTTTTAAAGACAGTTACAGAATTTATTGGTTTATCATGCGTTTCTTGATTGTTTTCATAAGCCATTCTTGCTCTAAATGCCTCTTAATCAAGACGAAGAGACAAGAGAGCTTGTTCGCTATTCATTTGGTAACTTAGGTAATTTAGACAAAACATTGCCAGGATTGAATCATTGAATAAGTCGAGACTTTTTTATGTTAGTTTAGTGACTGATCTCTGTTGAGCCGCTGAAGACTTTCTCCAATGGCTGCTTATTTTGACACGAAGCTCCCGACACCAATTACAGCAGGAAATAGGATTTATAGTGACATTGAATGGCACAAGGTCTATCCATTATTGGCTATTTCCATCTTTGATGACAAGAAAGGAGGAATCGTATCTGTATACAATAATGCGGTAAATTATAGGATTTTAAGGCAAAATTTAAGACGGCGGGCGCAGCCCGCCAGCCACACTTTTCATGTTTACCTACTAAATCGATAGTGGTGATCACGAATCTGAAGTCAGCTAGAGGAGGAAGATTATACTTTAGGAGTTAAAGTTGGTTAAAATTGTTAAATTTTTCACATTGCTAGCATTGATTTCGTGAGAAATCATTGCATTTTAATATTACGCTTTTTGTTATTTTATACTTTTATTTCACTTTACTTCACTTTTACATTGTTATTGATTATATGTTTCTATTAGGTTAGGTCAGGTTAGGTTAGGTAAATTAATTTAATTTTTCCACCCCTAACCGATTTCAGATTCGTGATCGCCATTATCGATTTAGTAGGAAAACATTCAGTAATTGTACTTGGCGGGCTGGGCCTGCCGTCTTAAATTATTCCGATTTTAACATTAACAAAAACAATTTAAATTCTGATTACATAAGTAATAAGAATATGCTATCAATAATTGGTATAATTATCGATTACGTAGCTGAGTGATTTTTAATATAAACCAAATGTTTTTAGTCAATTCAATACTCCTGATTACGAATCTGAAGTCAGTTTGCGTCGCTCGGTTGAAATAGCAAAGTTAAAGGTGATTAAATGTTTAGGCTGTTTACATGCATTTAGACGGCAAATGAGAGGCGCGCTTGGCTCTCTTCATTCCTTTCTTTTCTCCTCATTCCATAATTCCATCCGGATTTTCCAATAATAGTTTTATAGTCTTTTCAATTCTTTAATAATTAATTTTTTCTATTTATTTTAGGCTAGGTTAGGTTAGGTTTGAAAAATTCTTTATTAATTTATTGGTCTTTTTGAATATTCCATGAATTACCATGTATTCCTTTGCTTAAACTATTTAACTTTAAATGTCTATAACAAGGTTATTTTAACCGAGCGACTCGAACTGACTTCAGATTCTTAATCAGGACTATCGAATTGACCAAAAACATTTAGTTTATGTTCAAAATCACTCAGGTACGTATTCAATAATTATTCCCATAAACAATACAAAAATAATCTTTAAATAAATAGAAGGACGAATCAACTGAAGTGGATTGCATGCCACATCCGAACGTTCAAGTTCTCTCAATTTCCTGGCATCCGACTCAAATGCTCCTTGGTATTGGATTCGAGTCTGGCGAAGTCATTGTATGGAACCACGAAGAGGCCGAGTCGTTTGAAGGCTTCAAAGCCCACCAAGCCCCAATCATGCTTCTCCAATGGAGTCTCTCTGGACGAATTCTCGTCTCCACCGACAATCTCGGCTCGTTGGTTGTTTGGAAAAGCGACTATCAAGGACACTTGCAATCAAAGGCCCATCATGATCTCAAAGATCCTGTCATTCAAGTTGCTTTTCCAAACAAGATTGGAAAACGGTAGTTTGACACATTGAAAAATAAAAAATTAAAATCGCGGAGAAAATTGGACTTTTGTGGTTTTACTAAAACCGTTTTAGTGTAAAATAAAAAGTATATATAAATACTGTTAAAAGTGCTATACAAATATCTATGATTAAAATATAGGAATTATTCGACCGAACGAACTTTGAGCATGTTAACTTCATGGAGACCCAAGACAGCGTCTAATAGAATGGACAAAACATCGCGAGAAAACGATGTTGATGGATCCTCAGAGGATTTTTACATTAGTCTTCTTAGCGGTAAAATACTAAAAACTATGAATTATATAGTTAAACAAATAACGTTTTGTAGTTCTTTTAGCTAATTAACTATGGCTTGTATTTATTAATACCTGTAGTTATCAATACCTGTAGTATTCTAGGATCTAGTAAGAATACTAGTTTTGCCTTCCAGGAGTATTAATCTACCTGCCAATTATTAATCATGTTGTAAAAATACCAATTTTACCTGTAGTAAAACCAACCTAGTAAAAGATCAGTAATTCACAATCAGTAATCTTAAAAAGATCAGATAACTAAAGATCAATTGATCTGATTTTGGAAAGATTCGATTTTCAGTTGATGTGTGAGAGAGCAAAATTATATAAGTTAAAAGAAAGTGATCTTATATTTAGGTCACTAACTGATTTAGTCTCAAAAGCAGATTAATTTGATCTAATCTGATCTTGGCAAGGGCCGATTTTCAAATGATCAGCCTGATCTTGCTGTTCTGGCTACTTGGAGTAAAATGGGAAGATCATATGTACCAAAATACAAGTAGTGTTTTAACAAGTAATTGGGAGTCAGATTAACATTTCTGTATATCAGAAAGTGATCTAACAGTTCTAAAGATAAGATCACTATCCTATAGCATTACTCATCTTTCTGGAAATCGACTCTTTCCAAAGATCACATCAGATCAGATAAATAGATCATATTCATAAATGATCTGATATTTTAAAGATAATTGATCTTGAGTTACTGATCTTTTATTATGCTGGTTTTACTACAGGTAAAATTGATATTTTTACAAC
>VJMY01000298.1:0-88104 GCA_009869795.1 Neelides sp. FZ-2019
AGTTTAAACTTTTTTTTTGCTTTTACCCCATTCTGAGTCGAGGACTCCAAAGTTTCTCCCAAGATTATATTGGCTCATGAAGGAGAAGATGAAGGCGTAAGTTGGGGAAATCCTGGCCTGGAACTTGACTTTGTTGAGGATACCATGGAAAAAGTATCTGTAACTCGCCATCTTGAAAGGGAGAAGAAATAAATTAAGGCGAGCCCTTATTTCTCGTATCAGGGAGATAAAACCTCTGCCAAAGGGCCATCCGGGATAAAGGAGTCGTTGAGGTGAAAGGAGGACAAGATGCTCTCTGTTTTCCCTTCAACGTCCCCGTGGAGGTACGCGTAGTCCAACACATTTGGGAGATATTTCTCAATGTTCCCCTCAAACGTCCCGAGCTTCTGGAATCCTTTAAGAACTTCACAAAATAAGAATTTAATTACAATTTCAATTTATATACAATTTAAATTTGTGCAAATGTATAGATACAAAAGCAATTTGATATTTAATGTGGCTTAAACAGTAACTAATGCTCGATCCAATAATTTTCCTGTTTAACTTATTTTTTCTTCAATTTAAAAATATGACTAAAATTTTAAATATGTAAGTAAAAAACAAAAAATTACAATAAAATGTAACGTGAATACTATAGATACTTAAAGAAACTAGGTATGTTTCGTGTATGGTGAGAAAATTGTCAAAAGAGTCTCCATACTGTATAGATGTCTCTTCTAAATAATATTTACGAATATGTCTATAGTGAGGAAAAGGAAGAGAACTTACAATAAAGTGCTGCATAGCCTTCTTGAGAACAAAGCCCAGCAATGAAGCTGTAGTTTGCCACTTTATTCTTCTCGTAAAGGATCTCGGGTCGTTCGGATATGAAAGCCTCTTCGTGTTCTTCCTCAAGAACAGGAGCGAAGAGGACGGGCGGAAATGGAAGCCAGTCCTTTATGCCAAATATCTACTTTTACTTTCACATTTCATATTTTCTACTTCCTTAAAACCTTCATTTAATAATAATAAATAAAAATATTCAATAAATTCCTATGCATGGTAAATAAATCTAATACACCTAAACTTAATTAGCTTTTAACTAACCTTAATTAATGTCACGTTAATAATCTATATTCAAATGTTGGTGTCATTAATAGTAAAATAAAAACTAAATAAGAATAAAAAATTTAATTGTAATTAAATGGCTAATTTTACACTTACAAATAGCTGAACTTGGGCTGCGACAATTGAGGCCTGATTTCCATTTCTGAGACACTCCACCATGTCTCCGGAGTTTGTCGTGGGGCAGCGGAGGATGCTAGCCAATTTCTTGGACAGCTCCCTTGCTCTTTTCCTCTCTTGTAGTCCCCAATGAACAAAAGCACTTCCGCTGAGCGAAATCCCACCGCTGAAATAAGGATGACTCCGCGGAGAGAAATAATGGAGTGACGTGCTCACAGACCCGGCACTTTGCCCTGATATTTAAATCCTATATTATTTAAATCTCCATTGATTTTTAACATTTCGCACAAGTGTTCAAGTCTCAAAAAACAAACACTTTTATCCTTTTAACTTTTTCATATCCCCATTTTTATTTTTACAGAATCTCATTTTGAATAAAATTGAGAGATTGAGACTAGAGAAATATTTAAAATCATTATTTAATATTAAAAATCAACTTTTTAAACAATTTAATTAGTATTTAAAATGCATAGACAAATACATAATTTCTAAATAATGTTGTTTTTCAAAATTCTTAAAAAAATGCATAAAATTTTACGTGCCATTTAAAAAATAAATTAAAATTTTAAAAATGTATGCAATAGAATTATTCTGGAATTACAATTTTGCAACTAAATTCTTTTATGTGATGCAGCCGTATCTTGAAAGCCCTATACTTTATGTTAGATAGTTTTAAAAACCCGCATGCACTGGATCCATTAAAGCTATTTATAACAAAATGCACATCGGCGTGTTCTCTGACCTATGATATTTCCAACTTTTTTCACATTGTGTCACCGCAAGTTTGCAAAAGCCCGTTTTGTGCTCAACAAAATGCAAACTCAGTGAGTATAATATGTGTAGTTTGTAAGATTAGAACTTGAACAATGGGAATGCGGGAGGAAGTTGAGTGTGAAAATACACATGTAGAATAATGTCCATGTTTTATATATAATCATGTATAATGGAATGTGTGTTAGGTTAGGGGTAGGTTTACCCATAATGGTGATCCTGGTCGGATCTCCTCCAAAACTCCGAATGTTCTCAAACGTCCACTCCATTGCCAAAATTTGATCCTTCAGGCCCCAATTCCCATAACTGGCGGCGTCCCCAGTGCTGAGGAACCCTTTAAGAAAGAACAATTAGCACATCTATCTCTCTCCATGCTTCCAACTCTGGTTTTGAATCCTCGCGCGTCTCACCCAAAACTCCTAATCTGTAGTTGAAAGTGACGAGAATGAGATCCTTTTGAGAGAGATAACTTGGCCCGAACTCAGAGCCAGCTCCTATGGAGGAAATGTAATTTGTAATTAATTGATGAGCTCGCCTTCTTCTCTTAATGCCTCACCGAATATGAAGGATCCCCCATGAAAGAATAATATAACAGGGAGTGAATCATTCAGCTTCTCAGCTCCCTGCAAAAATCATTTATTTATCTTTCAGGTTTTTTACAAATGTCCGGCCATTATTTATTTAATCGATACATAAATATTTAAATTACTAGAATATATAATTTAAAAGCCTTCAACGATTTTAATAATAAAAACAATAATAGTAAAAATAATTTAAACGAGAAATTATAGATATTTATTTCTCGAAATTGTTTTTTTTAAAGTAAATTGAAAGCTTGGGTTTGTGTTTTATACTTTTAAAATGTAACTTTGCGCGATTTTTTAAACGGCTTTTAATTAACTTTTAAATTCAAACCTGAGGAACGTAAACATTGAGATAAAGACAATCTTCGTTTCCAGTCACACGCATTGCTTTGGCAAGATGAATTTGAAGACAATTGGGCCCAGGTTTGAAAGCATCTAGAACTCCGGTCCAGCGTCGCTTAGGAACTGTTGACTTTAAAAAGAACATTTCCATTATTTCAGCTTTTAAATCGTTTTAACCCCTGAAATGATGAATGGGATGGATTTGACGGAATAATTTAAAATCAAAGTGGAAATTTGACTCAGTATTGAATCATGGAGGATTCGGAAACCGGAAAGGCTTAAAATTCTAAATGATATTTTTTATTTTAAAATCTATGTGTTTTTTTATGTTAAGTCATGCATACTCTAAACCGAAAGAATCCTATTGGCGGCTCAGCGTAGGGAATCCCTTTAAGAAAGAAAAAAAGAAATGCTTATTTAAAGACCTTATATATGGAGATATAAGAATGAGAATCGATAAAGAGGGAGAATTTGTGCCTTCGAATGCGAGGATTTTTCTCCCTTGGATGGAATCCATGGTGAATCCCTTGAGGAGCCCCTTCTTTGTCTCCACGATCGGATATTCAGGCTCGGAAGGAAAAGTCTTTAATTCCAACTCGGGCAACGGCTGCTGCGGGTCACAGGGCACAATCGCACACAGGAGATTCACAAGGAAGGCAAAGGACAACACGACCATTTTAATTACTCACTTTTACATTTAATTAACTTACTTTAATTAACTTTAATTAATTGACAATGACACGTGTTTTATTCGAAGTTAATTTTATAATATAATTAGTGAACTTGCAATAAATAAAGGCAAGTTGGTTGAATAATTTAACTCAATAGTAAGTTGATGTTGAGTTGTGAGTTAATATGAGTTTACTTGACAAGGATTAACTTTTAATTATTTGCAAATATATTTAATTTGTAATTTGTAAGCTCAACCTTCATTTTACTGCTCAACTTGTAAAACTGACTAAATTAAATCAGAAGCAAACTTTGAAAAAGCCGAAATCGAAGGGTTTGTAAGGAAATTAGTTAACCTAGGGAAAAGAAGATTCATGTATGAAAATGAAACTTAATCGCCTTTAATCATTTAACCTCGACGATTTTTATGGTTATCCAGACTTATCGCTATTTGACATGCATGAAGTTCTTTTAAAATCTGATTGAGAAGAAGATCAAGTTCAATGTTGAGAGTCGGAAAGGTCGGAGCAAGGCCAAGAATACTCCATTTAAAATAACACATTCTTCAGGTAAACTCATTATAAGGATGCATTTGATTTTATATAAGAATTCTCTAATTTAGATGAGAATATGAGTAAATGTTTGTGCAAGTGTAAGGATTGTTTATTTGTTTGTATTCATTTACTTAAAATGTTTGTATGAGAGAAAAACTGCGAGTGAATGCGTAAAGCGACCTAATGTGTTTATTCATATTTGTAGCAATAATTCTTTTATTTCCCTTACGCTTAATGTTTTTATTGTTAAATGCACGTGAGGATTCGGCATCTGATTAAGTGCGGCGGAAGATCCATATCTTAATATGAGATTTAAGATAAGCTCGCGTGTGTGTTTCTATATTATTTTTTAAATGAAATATCCCATTCGTTTTCTTTCATTGCTTCACTCACGGGGATATCAAATATCTTACGTGGAAATGAATTGAGTTTTACATTTAGTTTAAAAAGATAAATAAAGTTGAGTTTTTTTAAATTAATATGTAACTGTAACTTCTTTGAATTAATATTCAATTTAAATTTCTACTGGATTTTATATAATGCAAAAACTTTTCACGTTTTTCTCAATTTGGAGCAAATGCTATATATATGCTTTATTTTGAATTATTCATGTTTGAAATTTTGTTTGGATGCATATGGATATAAAAATAAAATGCATGATGAATAATAAATTGGCCAATTTATTTTATGTCAGTTGAAACATTTGGGATTTGATATTGATGTTTGAATAATTTAAATTAAATATTAAAATTAGAAAGCATAAAATATAATCCAGCATATGTAGGTCTTATAAAATAGCATTATGAATAAAATAAATATAAATGTGAATTTTTTGGTAAATAAAACCAAATAAATGTGTCGTTTTGATGTAAATTTGGCGAAAAATGAGGAAGTCGAAGTTGCATTTGGTAAAAACCAATATTTTCTTTTTTATTCAGCAGAGAAATAATGATATTTATTCAAATTGAGAATATTTGTAAAATATTTGACTCATCTTCATAATTCACGTCCTCCTTTTATCTCTTCGGCTTCTCATAGAAACGGAATCCCAATAGACTTCCCTTATATCCCTTGATATGTTTTGTTCTGAATGACTCCACGACCCTTCACTACGCATCTATCAATCTTGTGCTTATAATAATATGAACCGAAAGCCTTTATGGAAGAAGAGTATTTTAGAGTATATGTAGGGATAGGAGAGAAGAGTAAAAATCAGCTTGCGTCAGTCTTTCCATTTCCCCTCAATTTGTCATATTGAGGAATTTGAAGTCTGGGAGGGCGAGACTTTCCCAAAATTGAACCCGTTCCTCAAAAGGATTCCGAATCATCTTCAACTCGCTGTTTATCTCCAAGAAGCGTATTTCGGCCCCGCTCGGCTTCCACACTCGTAAATCCTCGCCTTCCTTCGTCGTGAACACCGGCTCTCTGCTCAAAATTCACACACGTTAATTCACACTTGTTGTCCTTCATTGCCATATAGGTCAAATATATTTAGTTCAGAAGATCTTACCTCTTTTTAGCAAAGTTGTAGATGAAGTTGATGAGGATTTGTGAGAGGGAGTTCTCCGGGTCGGTCTGTCTAAACCCATGGGAATAAACAGAGGAGTTGAAGAAGAAGAACATGTCTTCCCCGTGACCAGCCCCTGTTAAGATACAAAAAATGCATCTTCACGTCCCCGACCACGTCCACGTCTCTTAAACTACCTTCATATATTTCCCTATAATCCTATTATAACTAAAAGAAACTTATGTTAGTGTTTTGTTTTCTATATGGTAGTTTCATATGGTTTATAATCTATATGACGCAGATAGAGACATTTATACTAGTAGTAGTTAGAGGGTTTGAGATATCCAGCATACCGAGCTCTGACTGAAGCGCCCCGAGATTGACACCCATATTGTATTGACTCACGTAGGAGAAGAAGTAGGAGTACGTGGGGGCCAATTGAGAATGAGCTTCAATGGCCTTTATGATCCCCGTGTTGAAATATCTATCGGACTGCATCTATATGGTCAAGTTAAAACTTTTATAGCCCAAAAATAATATAAATATTTATTATTACATATATGAGATATCAATTACTTATATTTATGTAAGAGATGGACTTTTTCCTTATAATAATAAAAGGAACTTTTATATTGGTTTAAGACTTTATAGGGGGAAAGTGTCGTTTTTATATGGTGATCTATGACTTTTTAGTCTTAGTGTCTGCGGTTAAGTTCGGATTAGGTTTGGGGTTTAATATAATAGAAGGAAGTTTCTTAACTTGAGCAAAGACTTTGGTCGGAACATTATAAATTGACGAGTTGCCAAAGTAGAAGCGAGAGATTTTCTCAGTCAGGGCATCCTGGTCCATGGGCAAATAATTATAATCCAGATAGATCGGAAGGTATTTGTCAGGATACGCCCGGAGTTTGCTGAACCGCCGAAGAAGAGTCATTACTACAAATATTAGGACATCACTTAATGGAGAAATGAAATTGATTTCAGACTGTCACAATTATTGATTTCCTCTCTATTGTGCTCATGTTGTACAACTACATTTTACATCCAATGTGAGAACAGTATATATTGTTATATATAAGGAATTGGTTTCTCGTTAATTTAAGAAATACCATAGATTCCAGAATGCCCCTCTTCGGCCATCAATGTTGAAATCCAAGGATATTTGGCCACTTCACCTCTTCTGTACAATTCGGCAGGGGATTCATGGAGGAATGAGGAGTTGGATTTTGGTTCCACAACAGGCCCGAATATCACTAACAATCACAGCGTTGTTATTACAATATCCACATAACTGAAAGTTTAATTAATGAAGCATTTAGGAAGAAAATTCAAAAAGAGATGACAAGCTAGGATTAGAATTACTACACAGAAGGTATATATTTACTTGGTAATATTTTGTACGGATATTGTATTTATAAGATATGCGAAATATTGTAAATGGAGTTTATTTAGAATAAAAAGATACCTGGAGGAAACGGGATCCATTCCTAAAGAATATGAAAGAAAAGACAAATGACATCTCATTTATAGTTGTCAGGGAGGTAAGTGAAGGAAATATTGTTTTTATTTTGGGCGGAGAAAAGGGAGCTTACGAAGAAGTTGAGTTGTGGCGCGACAAGGATGGCGGCGTTGGTTTTTCGCAGACACTCCACCATTTCCTGGCTATTGTGAGTCGGACAGCGAACATAGCTCGCAATTCTTTTCGCATTTGTCTTGGCTCGAGAAGGGAGAGTGATTCCCCAGTTGAGGAATGCTGAGCCGCTCAGGCTGATCCCCGACCCGAAATATTCCCTACCTACATAGAACAGAGGATGGGAAACCATTGTGTGGAACTGACACTCGGGAAAATTGAACAATTCGATCACATTCATCTACAAATAATTCCCTTTACTCTGATTTGAAATGAAATGAAGGTGAACACTTGTCGCTCCAGCGCTCTAAAACAAAAGAAACCATTTCTTTAAAACCCCATCGAAATCTTTTGAGTTTTCAATCCTTATTGAACTTTTGCAATTTAAAGTGTGCAATTCCAATATTAACTTAAAAATTTTAATAATTGCAAAACAATAATTATATAACAATAAATAAATGATTTTGATTTAGTTAAAAATATTATATAAAATGAAAAAATTGGTTACTTGGCCCATTATTGTGATTTTTTGATTATCCCCGCCAAAAGCTTCAATGTTCTCATATACCTAATAAACAATTTAACAAAATTATATTGAAAATAATTTATTAATATTATTTAAATTTAAAAGCAAATTACAATTTTAATAAATAATTGTAATTTCATTAGAATTAGTATTTATCATTATGTATTTAAAAAGTAAACGTTTACTATTTTTAATTAGTTAATGGTCTAATTAAAGTTCGTTAAAGATAGTATAAGATTAATGGAGCTTAAATTGTAATTTAGTCGGTGAGCGTGGGATGAGGGTAATTAAGAGTAAATTACCCATTTCATGGCCAGAGATTGATCCTTTAGCCCGTAGTTTCCCGGTGAGTGTTCGTCGCCCGTACTCAAAAATCCCAAAACCCCGACTCTCCAGTTGACGGTGACGAGGATGAGGTCTTGGTTGAGGAGATAGGCCGGCCCGTATTCACTCCCAGCCCCTTCAAATGAAATGAAGGAGATAAGTCGATTGGGGAAATCTCCTTTTTTATATGAGGAATCTCCGAATCTCCGAACCGAAGAGGAATGAGCCGCCGTGAAAGTATATGATGACAGGGAGTTGTGGGAATGGATCCGAGGGATCTTCGCCACCAACCTGCAAACAACATTTTGATAACCATCAAATAAGGAAATATTCCCCTACAGATCATTTCCTTACGCGAGGAGTGTAAATGTTCAGGAAGAGACACGCCTCAGATCTAAATAAAAAAGGTTACGAATCTTCCATCAAAACATCCAAATGTCTTTTTGTCATAAATTCACCCACATAGCAAAATAAACTTTTAGTGGGAAATGGCTATGCTTATATAGGAAAATGTAGAATCTACATATTTGCTAAAGTATTTGTAAAAGTTTGAATATAAAATAAGCTTTTCCATCTATACAAAATCTACTATAATGCAATTTAGCTTTTATTTATGAAAAAAGGCTTTTCAAATAAATAAACCCATTTTATAGTAAAATGCTCAAAACTTGACTATATAAACTTGTACAGTGTATATTGAACTTTGTATATAATATACACAGTAATACACACTTTATACATTGTGCCCCTCATATTTAATACATATAAATAAACAAAAATATTTTTTTAAATAAAACACCAAAAACCACCTATGAGAATCTAACATCCATTTTAAATCTAGTTTTGCTTAAAATATATTTTCCCAACCATTTAACATAGTGACTTTTAATCTGAATTAAGTTAATAAGTTAACGCATAATATAAAAATCTTCAAATTCAAACTATAAACTAAGAAATTAATTTATCCAAACTTCGCCTTATAAATTAAAAACTTTCAGCAGTTCATTTACAAAGTTTCAACTTGAATCAAAAAATTTCTTCATAAATGAATTTTGAAAGGATGAGTCAATTAAGGTAATTTCCTTACCCAATGACTCTGAGAGTTTTAACCAGGTGCAGCTGTGTGCAATAGTCCCCGGGCTTCTTCGCATCTCTCACTCCTTCCCATGGCGTGACGGGCAAAGGAGCCTGAAGAAATATTTCTCTATAAATCCATTCCTTCTCATGACATTTCTCACCCTGAATCGATAGATCCCAGTCGGGTGATGGCCATATTGGATCCCCTCGAACGCTGCCACTCTCCGCCCCGTCGTCGTCTCCATGCGGAATCCCTCAACTCCGCCGCTCTTGGTCATCACGACCGGGAATTCTGACCCGTGAACCTCCCGCCCTTTCAGAATCTCCGGTTGATCGAAGCTCACGTCGCAAGGAACCAACCCGCATAGCAAATTAAACAGGAAGATCGAACCAAGAACTAAACCCATTTTTCTTACGCGATCACAATGACTTCCCTTTTAGGTATATAGCTGGGCTTAATAGAAGGGAAATGATATAATGATGATTAATTTGGGGATGAGCTTTAGAGAACGCTGCTAATGGCCTGTCTGTCGCTCCGGAGCCATTCTTGGGATTTCTATTCAAACCTGTCTGGATCGCCGATAGAACATTCGATCACGCCGCCACCTTCCCTTATTAACAAATCATGTTTTACACTGAATCTGAATATCAAAATGAGGATTTAGATATAAACTTGAAATTTTATAGAAACTAAAGTATTGATATTAACGCCGAAAATTGATATGAAATTTGGATATTGGCATTAAAGTATAAACTGTGGGTATTGGTATAAACTAGGATTTAGATATTAAACTGAGGATTTGGACATTAGGGGAATTGGATATAAAGTGAAGAATATTAGTGAGATTATACCAAGTTCCTTGTTGAGGAGAGCAGAGTCGGAAGTGGAGGAGTTGAGAGCAAATAAAGTAAAGTAAGAGGTAAACCATGTTAGTCTAACCAACTATCCATTGGAGTAAAAAGTCTTTATTCACTTAACTCTGTTGTAAGGCCATGGGAAGATGAGGGTGAAATCTTCTTGAAGATTTTTATTTAGCAGTATTAACTATTTGGCTATCTATTACTATAGTCTAACTAAAAGGGAACTTTGCACACGTATTTAATTCAATTCATTAGCAAAATACCAAGTTATAATATGTGTATTGAGGTATCTATAAGCTTAATCTTGTATGCGTTAACCTTCTTCAATTGCTAATTAATAATTAGCAATTCCACTGATAGTGTCAAATTAATTTGTATGTACTTTCTTTATGGTTCTTAACGTTTGGTTATTTTATGGACTAAATCGCTAACACAAGAAGCTCAATAAGAAATTTGTTGATTTGCTCTCTAATTGTGAGAATTTATTTGGATCTTTTTCTTAATTGAAAATACATAGTTGAATCTATAGCATATTTAAAAAATAACTTATTTACTTTTATATAAAATACAAAACAATTATTTTTGAGAAAGACTTATTGAGTATATAAATATGTTAGATATAAATAAAAATATAAAACTTAAACTATGCTTTATATTATTTGTTCGGAAAAATAGGTAACTTGATTTGAGATGTGACCTCATTATAGAAAAATGTCTCGGAAGTAATGTGCGGTTCCTCACAGATGCACATTTAGTGAGTTTTTATCCTTTTTACTCATATTTTCCCAAAATAGGATTCGTTTTCCAAATGGGTGAACTCTGGTTTGAGTGTGTTGGCTAATGTGCAAAACTTTTATAGTATTTGTACTCGTAGTACCTTTTAAGGCTTCGACTGGGCTCCACAAAACTTTGCCTTTCTCAAACTCAACTTCCAAGACTCGTCTAGAAAAATACAATACACACATTCATATGTACTCTCATACACAATCTATAAGTAAACTTAAATAGTCCTAAAGGTTAACTAAACCATGTGTGTGTCATCTAATTTATTACATTATTATATATATCATTTCATCGATTTTAAGAAAAAAAGATAAACCTATTTTCTTAAAAGTCGTCAATTTAGCAAAATCAAAGCAATGTTAAAATATTTGCTAATCAAAACTAGTATTTCTACTCACGACTCCATATTGATGAATTTGAGGAGAGCAGAGACCATGTATTTGCTCATTTTGTATTCCGGCTCTTTGAGTTTGAATCCTGGGTAATACAAAGAAGAGTTGAATAGGTAAAAGAGATCCTCGGTGTGGCCAACGCCTGTGAAAGGGGGAGAGTGAATGAAAATACGTGGCTTTTAATCTCCCGAAAGGAGTTTGAAAGATAAATAGAAAGTTGTCAGGCTGACCCCAATCGGACGAAGGAACGCCAATGAAGTTGGCCGCATTGTGCTTCCCTTTATAGTCAAAGAGGTAGGAGAAGGTCGGGGAGATGGGAGAGTGGGACTTAATCCCTTGGAGGATCCCTGGAAGAAACAGGCGGTCGCCAAAGAGCTAAACCAAAAACCCATTAGCTATAATTAATCCATAATCATTTAAGTCCAGAGTAGTTCTACTTACACAACCTCAGTATTATTAATATGTGCTACAACTTATAACTACTTATATATATTTATATGTATTATGTATACTAGGTATATGTATGTTGTAATTGTAAGATTGTAACTAGTTTAAAAGTGAATAAGTACTACTTGTATCTAACTATATTTTATGTACCTACATATATGTATAAAGTCTAGGATTGAACTATAAGTTGCGATAATCGTAAGAGCCATAGCAATAAATAGTATTACTGGTTAACAAGTAGTTTCTATGTTAACGAACATGAAGATTGAAATTTTCCGGAAGTTTCTATATGGTATAGTTACAACTATATAGGTAGTGTTATAGTGTATATACTGAAGGAATTATTTACCCAATAAACATTTAACTCATAAAAGTTTTTTTGTAAGTTGAAAGCAAAGTCAGATTTAAATGTAAATAGAAACAGTCGAAACAAAGAATTATTTTTTACTTGAGTCAATTTCTTATCGGAAACATGAGAAGCTTGTGAGATATTTCCAAAATAAAAATTTGAAAGGAGCTTCGTGATGTGCAGAGTTTCATGTTCGCCAGCTGAGTATTTGTAGTCCAAGAAAATGGGAGCCACGGCTTGCCAATTTCTTCTAAGAGAATTCTCGCGTCCCACGGACCTCAGCACTGCGTTGTGTAAATAAAATCCATGAGATTTAAAAGAAACTCCATCATCATATTTATGCTTTATTTAATAGAAGGAGATAGAAAGGGTAAAAAACCGACGTAAAAGTCCAAGGAACCCTTCTTCCGATGTCATCCCGAACATCCAAGGTTTATAGAAATATCGATCCTTCGGCCCAGCATAGATTTCTGAAGGGGTCTTGGTGAGGAATCTCCCTTCGCCCGCCGGCTCAACGACCGGTCCGAACATGGTGACGGGAAATGGCAAATACTCCTTAAACATCATACAAAGTCATTAAAATATTTACGATATTCTTCATATATATCTTATATCATATCACATACGTTCATAATATCTTATCAATCATCTTAAATCCTTACAGATACAAGGTACATCATACTTACAGGTTTTATCTCTACATTGTTACTGATATATATATATACGATACGCACAAATTTGACATTAAATATTCTACGGTCTATAGATATAATTTTTTATACATTATATATATATATATATATATATATATGGCAATAATATTCCTAAAAGATTTCCTATACTATTCACATGTATTGTACTATTTATATATCAATTTATCAATTAAGTATCATATATGGTTCTTAGAGTTATAAAATGTAATTTATTAATGGGGAGACATATTAATCAATTTCCTCATAACAGGAACCGACGAGTTGAAGGAAAAATGAAGGAAAAATTCTCGTGTAGAAGATATCTGAACAAGGAAATTTGGTCGTACGAGTAATTGAAATTGAGCTGAGACGAGAGCGACAGGGCCGCGGGAACGAAGACATTCTACAAGTTCCCTGGACGCGGCAAAAGGACAATGAAGGAGCTTTGCTGTTTGCAGGAGGAGACGTCGGGACTCCGCTGGTGTCCTTATTGCCCAGGACGTGAAGGCGGAGCCGGAGAGGGATATCCCTTTGGCGAAATTACCCCGGGATGCGTTTGAGAGGAGGTGTAGGTGGGCACAGGCGGCTCCGGAGCTCTGACCCATCAAACTAATCTCTTCAACGTCTCCTCCAAACCCACCAATGTTCTCCCGGACCCAAGCAAGAGCCAAGGTCTGGTCTTTCAACCCGTTATTACCTGAAATCTCATCATCCCCCGTGGAAAGAAACCCTAGAAACAAAGGACAAAAAACCCAATCCATTACTTTAATGACTTTCCTATTGTTTTACAATTTTCCACGAAATTCCTTATTTCCAGTAAAACGCTTCATTTCTCGCGACATTCCAAATTTCCAGAGAAATTATAAATTTCCCGTGAACTTTTATTATTAATAAATTACCTTTTTATTATATTTATTAACTACAACTTGCTCAATTGCAAATCACATGTTATGTGCTTAATGTCTTATCAATCAATGGTAAATACACTGAGAGAATAATATTGCGAATTTTGCAATAATTGCAAAATTGGCAAACCTGGAAGGCAAGCCAAACATGTTTAATGGAAAATAATGTAAGGATTGAACAAGCTTACCGAGAATTCCTAGTCTGTAATTAATCGTGACTAAAATGACATCTTGATTGAGCAAGTAAGCAGGGCCGAGTTCGCCACCAGAGCCAAAATAAAAAGACCCGCCGTGAATGTACACAATGACAGGGAATTTCTTTCCTTCTGGCTAACAATTAAAATTCAATTAGCTCTCATGTTTCCAATTAACTAAAGGTGTAATTGTTAGGATATATGTAATATGAGTACAGAGATATTGGCATGTGCAGGGACATAGATGTTGAGCGAGAGGCAATCTACGTGACCGACGACTCTGAATATTTTAGTTGGACTCAATTGAAGGCACTCAGAGGGTTTGTTGGCTTGTAAAATTCCTTCCCAGGCCTTCACAGGTTGCGGGGCCTAAAAACCAAATTCGTCTCTCAAAATTGTCGAAATGTGAAAAGATTTGTTTAAACTGACGGCGAACAGCCGGGTGCCAATCGGCGGCTCTGCATATGGAATCCCCTCGAATGCATCAATGTCTTTCCCTTCGCTGCTCAACATTCTGAAACCCTCCACAATCCCATTTTTCGTCACAATCCGTTGGCTCAGATGCCCAAGTCGTTCGTCAATCTCAGACGAGGTGAGGGAAATTTCAGGCCCTCGCATCACCAAGTGACACGGGACCAAACCGCAGAGAAAATTAAACAAAAACAAACTAATTGCTGCCATGCTTTCAATTTTTAATCTACTCACCCGCCATTATTCAAAATAATTATATTACTACTCTTAGGTCTTAGCATTTCTAAAATTAATGATGAAAACAAAAATCTCTATTCCATATTAATCTATAATTTAATATCTTTAACCTATCACAATCACACATAATAAATGCACATTTCGGGTATTAACTGCAATTAACAGTAAATATAATATAAACAGTAGATATGAAAATTGTAATTTAGAATTTTAATTATTAAACTTTATTTATTTAATTTTTTTAGTATAATTTAACAATGTTCACTCTCACAATGACATCCAACGACTGAAGGATGGCGAAATGGAAAAGACAAACACAAGTAAGACATAGCAACTTAGAACTAGATACATAAGACTTATAATGAATTTGAAAGTTTATTTGGGTCAAAGTTTTGAACTTGACTCTTAATGATATAATATAACTCGGCATAGAATCTCATAAATAGTCGAATAGTCATAGTGAAGGGAAAAGTGATGAAAGAAGATGAAGGAGAACCGCGTTGAAGAACTCATAAAACACGTCGCGTCGTCGTCATTACGAGGGGAAACAAAGGGCGTAAACTTCCCACACATTTATTACACACTTGATATTCAACTTCCACCATTTCCAACTCACTTCATTGAGACAAATGAAGCCTAATGTGATTGTGCATTTTTTTATCCTTACTTTTAGCTATTTTACCTTTTATATATGCTCTATGCATATATAAATACTCATATTCTTTCCCATACTCATTGGGCAGTTGATTATGCTATATACTTATTACTTCTTATTGACCCTTATTCTTCTTTTATTACGTAATGTAAATTCAAAGATTAAAAAGATACAAAGGTTAAAGTTCATAGTAACAACAACAATGCTAATTTACTAACGATAAGTCGTTGTAATAATGCATAAAAAAGGTTTGAGTAATTAACTTTACTTCGATAAAATTATTTAGACAAAGAATGAATTGAAATGATAATTAGATTTAGTTTTAATTAGATTTAGTTTTAATTATGAACTCATCCTGTACTAATTAATTTCTCAGACTTTTATCAAGGTTTATGACTATTTGAATTAACAATTATTTGACGTCAAGCCACGCATAATCTCTAACAAGTGACGTATGAACTTAAGTCTTAACCTCTGAACCATAATTTACTCATGTAGAGAAAAGTAATATCTCATTTATTCTATTCAAATGTTTAATGAGTGACGAAATAAAGTAAACCTTTTATTATGTATTTAACATCTAAAGTCTACATATTACAAAAATTCATGAATAGTTAATCATTGCAACTTTTCATGTAAAATTCATTTTAAGCTCTCCGCCTGGTTCCTTTAATTTTCTAGGTATTTGAATTTACAGAATAAAGTGCTTTATTAACAATTCAACAATGTTCCTTTAAGCTGATCAATTTTAATTAGAACAGAGAATTGGATTAAATACTATGTATGTATTAGGATGTATAGACTACAGTGATAATAACAATCCAAACAGTCGGCGGCATTTATATTGAAAATTTAATAAAGGAATTGAAATAAGTAATGATGAGGAAAGGGAGTTTAGGGGAACGTGGCGGGAAGTATAAATTGTCTCAAGGAGGAATAAAAAAAGGCGGAGATTGAGGAGATACAAGCTATCAATTAAATGTCTACTTGAGTTTCTCCGTCGCTTTAATTCGAGGAAAGTTAAGGAATTGGTGGAGGAATCCTATTGTACTTCTTCTTTAGGACGAGAGACGGAATAAGAGGAATACATAGGAATTTGGAGTTTCTCCCCATTAGGAATCTTTTGGTCTTCTTCTTTGGCCATTCGACTCTCGTGTGTTTCCACTTTCCTCTCAACTGACAGCTGATCCTTTTTCGATCATATCATTCCCTACCCCGACCACGCTTCCGATTAAGTACAAACCCCAAACCCTGAAATTTGATTCAATTCATCCTCTTATGCCATTTCTTCTGTGCATGGCTGTCAAATCACCACGCGCGTCTCAGCCTTACTTTTCATATCATTCACTCACAAAACCATACTTTCAGACTCAGCTTACTTATTTATATATAAAGATTAATTCATAAAACAAATAATTCTCAAATATCACTTTTTCTTAAATAATTACTTACGCGATACTGCAGCTCAAAATCTTAATTGATATAAGTCATAAATTATTAGGCATAATTAATAATCCAAAAATTTAATTATTCCAATTGAACCTAAAAGCCATTTTTTGCATTAACACCAACTCGAAATTACACTAAAATTCAGTCCAAAAGGTTTTATTAAGATGCATTTGTTTTGTAAAATTATTATATTTGGATATCAATTATTAAGATAATGTTTACAAGACTCAAATTGTGCTACCTAATGAGTTTTTGTATTGTATTCGAGCAGGTTAACCTAAGTTTACGTGTTAATTAGAAAAGTTTTTAGATTTTTCTTTTAAATATTTTACATATTGATATTGAAGGAGTTTAGGAATTTTGAGTATGAAGATAGTCGAAGATATGAAAGAGCCATTGTAAAAACATATTTGAACAAAGGTTTAGACACAAAAGTTGAGGATTGAAGAAATGGAAAAGCGAATATGAGATGTTCATTGATTGTTCTCGAGTCGTTGTGGGGGTTTAGTGTAGAGATGAATAGGAAAGCGGAATTTGTTCAATGATGGATAAAATGGGTCGGATGTGTTTGGGAGAAATGAAGGAATGCAAATAGAGAAAGAGATCTCAAGGGACGCATTAAAACCGGCGAGGAGAAAATCCAAAGCCATCCAGAATGGAAAAGAACTTAATGAAATTTTCTCCTTATCTCTCTCAGCTTACGTCCTCGTTATTTCCTTCTCCCCTTAAACTTCCCTCCACCGCCAGACACTCCAACGTCATTATTCTTTTTAAACACAAGTGGAGAGACGAGAAGGTCACGGATGACAAACTTTTGCGCCCTTTCAAATTCAAATTTAAAATAAAGGTCCTCAACCTTACCTCTTTCCCTCCACAATAATCCTCCTGCTATCTTCCATAACAAATAGCAAATTGCGAGAGGGAAATATAAAAAAGCCTTTTTCAGCTTCATAAAATCCATAGATATGAGGAGTTGAATGAGTTTCGGTGATCCAAAGGGATCACGTTTATTAGCCAAGAACATCTTTTTATCATTTATTTGAATCTTTAATGTAATACCAGAGGAATTCCTATATTAAACTATCTATGAAAAAAGGTCAATTCGGAAAAAATTGAATGATTTGAAAAGGGATTATTGGGAGCGGGAGAATTTGATTTTTGGTGGGATTTTTGAAATATGGTGGATTTGATTGGCATTAAAAGGGCGGGGAGGGTGATTGATTTGAAATTGAGGTATTATGAGGAGAAAGTTTGTATAATATATAAGGTGCTTTGGGTATAGTATGTAAGTATTAGTTGCATTTAGGACGAGTTGTTTCCGCAAGAATGTCTTTTGATAAATCTTAAGCTTCTTCCAACTCGGTTCATTTAATTTCGATTATCGGCCCAAGTTTTAGGTAACTGAAAATTGAAAAAGTCCTTGTAAAAAAACGTCTTTTGTAATTTTTCCTCTCTCTTTCACTTCACTTTTGAGAGACTCGAGAGAAGACAAATAGGAAATGAACTTTGTCAAGCTCTTCTACTTTCAAATTCCTTTGTGAAGGTTCTCAGTCCGCCCCTATCATACAAGGAGGTTTCAGAGGAGTCTCCAGGTTTTTGTCAGAACTTGTTGTGAAAGTGGAGGGATTCCTTTCAGAATTCCTCTCCTTCATGGTGATTCAATTTTAATATGCTTAATTTACCATCCTTTTATTCCTCACAACTTCGGATACATAAAACTCCGTGTTTGATCTTGTATGATAAATTCTTCCTTCAAGCCTATATAGGCTTCACATACTCAGACGCTATTTCTTTAAATTCCGTTAATAATTCCAGTCTGGTAATAATATTTAGTTCTTTGAATTAATTATTCATCTATTTTACAGTTTCCTTTGATGAGTTATTCAAATATCCAGATTTTAAGGTTAATTCAACATTATTAATGCAATGTTTAGCCTAATTCTTCTTGTTAAATAATAAATTAATCATTATCAATTCGTAATAATTTAAAATACTTATAAATAATTACTGAACAATGAGAGAGCATTTAAATTTAATTAAAAATGGTTAAAACAGAATTGAAATTTTATTTATTTCCAAATGAAACAAGATAAATTTTGAATTATAATGCGCAATTATTATCTTGAATACACATGTTTGAAATACACATTTGTGGTTGGGGAAATTTTAGCCTGCCATAGTTTTAGGAGTTTGAAGTATAAAAAGCGTATGTTTGTCCATTAGACTTGAGCATGGGAGAAGAGGGATTGGTAAAATTATGCAAAAGATGAGTTTATGATTGAGTTGGATAATCTCCCCTTCACCTCAAGAAAATAAAGGGAAGATGGGGAGTTAAAAATGCATAGAGTAGCTTAAAATTAACGATCGTTTCTCGAGAGCCTGATGGCAGCGAGATTTCTCCCTCAGGGAAACCCGCTTTTACTACCAAAAATCCGCTTTGAAGGCAAAATGCTCAGTGTGGGTGAGGAAAGATCCAAGGAGGGCAAATATGATATACATACACTATCCTGCTATTACATGCAGTATTATCCTATACAGTATTAACCTACAACATCCCATCAGGGAAACTCTAGGAATTTTGCATTCTTGGCCAAATCTCCCTATAGAAAATGAAGAAGATGTAAAAGCTCCGAGAATTTTATTATATATAAAATAGGAAAGTTAAAGTATATATCTTATGCAAACTCCTTTTCTTATTTAAAAATTTATGACCTCCCTCTTTTTTCCATACACATACATGTAATATAAAAGAAGAGAAAACGTTTTTTTAACTCAAAAGAATATTAAATATATAAGTGGAAAATGCGAGAAAAAAATTTAAATTAGGAAATATTGAAAATAATACCAAAATATTCAGTATATTAATTTTGTATACATTAGAGACAAAAAATAATTTACTAGACTTACAACTATATAAGAATATTTAGTTTTGAATATAAACTTGAAAAAGTCTGGAATATCTTGAAAAAGATCATGTTCATAAGTATTTCACTATGAGCTCGTGGCGACGTGGCATATAAAAGCCACTATAAGTATAAGAATATTGGGTGAGGTTGATGTAATTTAATTTTCCTTTTTCGAATGTTCCGTCAGCGAATGAAATTTTGTGGGTCTCGGAATCATTTACAACACTCTGGCCAACCATAACTTTAAATATTTAAAAATAATTTACATGGAGGAAAACTCAAAGTTTCCAGGATTCCAACGAGGGAAACTTGAATTCCCCGGGACTTTTATTTGAAACGAGAAAGAATATTAATATGAGTAGTTTTATACAAAAGTTTTTTTCCCAGCTTGTTCACATTCATATAAATATTAAGACTCACGTAATATATCATTTTACAATTTTTATTTCTTTTTGTCTTCAATGAACCCGGCTGAACACTCCTGCAACATCACTTTCCAAACTTTAGATTAAAAATGGAAAAAAAACTCTGCATGTTCAACTTCATTTCATTTATCATTCAAATAATGCACACCAGAAAACTATCAACTCAATATAATGAGAAAACTAAATATTACACTACATTCTTCATTTTCATTCTCATTCTAAAACTTTTAAAATTACATGTAGATTATGTGCGAAATGCTATAATGCATAATAGACATGCTATATGAAAATATGAAATGAACAATAGTAAGATCATCAAGCATGAAACACGATATGAATGTATTGGAATCTTTATTTAATTAACCCAATAAATTAAAAATGATAAAATTCGAGCCCAACTGTCCTTTCATGATTAATTGAGCGAATTGAGCTTCCCTTGTGTAAAACAGAGGCTTACAAGAGTATTGAGCTTAAGAACAGAGGAATGAGATAAAAATGGCGCGAGGATTGGAAATGGCACTTTCTATAATTAAAGTCAAGTTATGATCTCCTACTGACACAAACACTTAAGTGAGCTAAATCATTCTAAGAGCCACTTCTTTAATAAAACCTTGGGTTTCTTCATCTTAAATCCCTCTGTTTTCGTTTCAAACCCCCTAGCCACCAGCCTGGCATTAATACATCTTAATGTTAACACGAGCAGAGTAAGACTATGTGTAGGCCCAGCAGCAGAATCCTTCAGAACCAAGAGGATAATTAAAAAAATAAATTGGTCTGGAGAAATAATAATTGCATTATTTCTCCGGCTCAAACGTCATTTGAAGTGAAGAAGGTGAAAGGGAAAATCATTCGGGTTTCTACAAGGAAACCGGCGGAAATAAGGAACCGGGTGAATTAGAAATAGCGATCATAAATCAACTGAGTATTCAAACTTGATTGTGATTTATGCGCCTTGAAAACCTCAACTGGGGGGAAGAACAGACAAACATATCCTTTTGTAAGATACCCAATACATTCTATATAGTATTTAGGACAAACCATCGGGACGGGATATAGTCTTGTTTGAATTCTTCCATGTCTATTCTCCAAATGCTATCTATATATCTTATGCCTATTAGTCAATATATATCTCCTCGTCTTTTATGTTTGAGTAATTGAGATTCCCTCTGATCTTTCCCATATCTCTGAACCATTTTTGGGTCTCTTTGGGATCTCACGGATCCTTATGTATGGGTTCTCCTTTTGAAAGGAGAGAAGGACGAGGAGAAAGCACACATATACTTAATACTTGTACATTGGAGAATTTATAGTAAGGGCAGAAGAGTGAAGGATTTCCTAATGGACCTTCCCTTTTAAAAATGTCCCCATTTCCCTAATCGCTCGATTCTCTCCTCGACTTACCCATTATGATTTGAACACACGCGCTCGATCATCATCTCCGCTTGAGCCTAAAGACATCGACAGACAGACAGACGAGACTTTGCTTGAGACCTTTGTATATTTTGTATGTGATTATGTGAACCTTTGGATGTGAACCTTATTTTTATCTGAACCGTTTTAATGCCCAAGGAGTGGAATTGATCTTTATGAGTCTTTATTTCGTCAATGGGATTTGTGCTGCGGCGAAAGGCGGGACCCTTTGAAACCTCCTTGGTCCTTGGAATCATAAATAAAGGAAGTGAGGAATGGGCCGTCGGATTATTCAAGTAATAAAAGAGTTGAGGGAGAGAATAATAAGTAGAATTATAGGCCAAATGATGCCCATTTCATTCAAGCCTTTAGCCGCAATAATGGTCACCATAAGAATCATATAGAATTAATATAGGCAAGTATATGCTGGTATGGTAGCCATTAATGTATTCTTACTATCCAACTTACTTAACCTAAATTCTAAAAGTTCAAGCTTTATACCTATTCTTGCATTTTGTTATTCGGACATTTTGATATAAATTTTTAGTACTATAAGATTATAACTATAAAATACGAGGTTATACCTTTAATGTACTTTAATGTTTGTATGGATTCGTATATCTTTTGACTTTTATTTTAGCCAGAAATGAAAATATATGGCTGTATAATGTAAAGTCAAGCACCAGAGGAGAATTTTGTAAAAGTGTAAAAGAAAATCCGAGTGAAAATCTCTATATAGGAAAAAGATCCAAATAACTTAGAAAGAATCATATGATGAATTATATGAGGGAGAAAAAGGGCCGAAGATAATTTCGCGTTTGAAAAAGGGAAGATGGAGAAAATCACCGTTTCTGGCCCTTAATGTGTCTTCTCTTGTAGGAATCCGGGAAAGTGTCGGACCCATGTGTGGCTGCTAACTAAGAGCAAGCAAGGAATGAATGGGTAAAACGTGGAAAAGCTCTTGAGTCCCAACCGAGCTCTCCTTTTCTCCTCGAGGAACTCGGAGGTGTGTAGATATTCTTCTCAGCTTCGCCCGTCGTCTCAGATTAATTTTCTCCTTCTGGTCGCCCAAATAAAGAAACCCAAAGAAAAGGAAAAGAAGGTGTGGATGAAAAGGAAGAGTAATGTCCAAGTTATGCTCTGACTTTTCACCTACACATTTCACCTTCTTACTTTCAATAGATACTCCCTATATTACAATAGAAACTCCAAGCTAAATATAGATAGATTTAAAATAAGAAATACATTTTATTTGAAATTTATTTTTTAAATATATGTAAATACTTATGTAATATATATGTAATGTGTGATCTTTATTTAGCTAAAATTACTTAAATGAATATGTTGTTCAATGGCAAATTTATATGGAGTTATACAAGTTTTAAGAATATTAATCTTGTAGATGAATAAAACTTTTTTTAGATAATAATGTAAGTAATGTTTTATTAGAGGCATTGCAGTTTTTTATATTTTTTATATTGCAGTTTTTCGTTTTACCATTTTATCAGCTTTTAGAGAACTTTTAGACTTTTGGGTTTTTAAAAAGAGCATTTTAAAGGAGAGATAATAAAAAGTCATGTATTTTATTTAAAAAAAACTTTTATTTCGCTTTATTTCGCATTTATATGATCTTCCACATAGAGTTGGCAGTCTGAGTGCCTGTGTGAAATGTGAAATGTATATGAGTCACCTTATCGGGGTTCATTCCGGAAGAAACTTTTCTCTCAGCCCTTTAATTCTGTCTGGAGTGTCGTCTTTTTATTATTATGCAGATTTATATCGCGCTTCTCCAACTTGACTCCTTTTCTATTGTCTTAATTTTTACACGCGCCCAAAGTTTCGTCCCGGGAGAAATTGGAGAGAGAAAGGCCAGGAGAGCCCCAGGAGGAAATGAAGAACCCCATTTCAAACTCCCGCTTTTAAGACCATACAGACCAAATATATCTATGCTAAAATAACCGAACTCGCTGCTTTTAAAATTTTCAGAGATAAAATATACAACTTTTTACTCTCCAATCGCTATGTAATTCTGCTCATAAAAGATACATTGAAGATAGAGTGATATTAAGGATGGAGATAGGATGTAGAATATACTGGGAATAAACAGGGCAAGTAGAGGATGTGGCGGAATAAGGATTTTGCCGTTAACATGCAAAGGAGCTTTTGAATTAGCTTCTTCACCGGCAAGGCAACAAATGGGAACAGCCAGTAATTTAAACCTTGGCCATCATTATGAGTCTGCTAATAGCCTTTGAGGAATTAATCCTTAAGAGAATAATTATTCCAATCCATTAAAATCTCCTCAACCCCACCTTTTTCACCCATTTACACAATTCAAATTAGTTTTTAAAAACTTTACCCCCGTTGCCCAGGAAACTACAAAGAATCCCTCCATTATTACCAGATTTAAATTGCTTTACAGCATATATCCATATAAAAATAATATACCTATTTAAATGGCCATACCGAGCTATACATTCTTATGTATATTGCACATTACAATCCTTTCATTGTTCGGTACAATTTGTACATTAAATCTAACTTTGCTATACTCATAATAAAGTGCTATAAGATCTTGCAATTTCTTCCTGTTCTTTTTATAGAATTTCCAACTGCCTAGCCGAGCATTGCTTATGAATGCTTTATTGAAAAGAGAACTTTATTGCGGTTTTCCTTGCGGGGTTTGGCTCTCTATGTCTCTCCGTGTGCAATTTTTGAAACAAAAGTTGCAATTTTTCAGGGTGGAATTTCTAAGAACGTAAAGTCCTGAGTGAGGAGTTGAGGATCTGTGTGGGGAAACCGGTATAGTTTCCCCATGTCCTAACATAGGATCCCAGCGCATGCTTTCGTGATTCTGGCATCGATCCTATGCTTTGGCCCTATCTTTCCCTCTGGTCACTGGAGGTTTGAGTTTCTCTTTCTTCCTTATTTCACTCGCGGATCTCGTGCCGGGTTTATCACTTGTGCTCTCTCCGGTGCTCCCTTGGCCCATCAGCCCAACACACACACACACTCGCCGTTCCTCCCATCAACCCCGAAACTTCTTAATGAATTTATATTAACATCCAAACTCTCCGTTCACCCTCCACAATTCACCATCAAGGCCCATCGTTATACCAACTCACAGTTATTCATTTTCACTTCACATTTCCATCAAACCCCGCAAGAACTTTCCAAACAAACCTGCCATCATCCACCACAGAAGGTAAGGGATTTAATCAACTTTACAAACTTTTATTCAATCCCCCCTAACTACTCTAATTCTCTCTCTTTTCCTCTCTCTCCTAGATTTTACATACATAATTCCTTTAATTTAATAATTGTGTAAAATGTCCAAAATATGGGAAATCATAAGTAATTTCCAAAAATAAATTAATAGTTTTAGCAAGTTCAGATTTCGGAACTTTAGAGTAGGCCCATGCATTCATGATTTAAATGGCAAATAATCATTTTATTATTTCGTAATGTGCAAATGGAAATTTTGCAGTGTATGGGAATTAAATTTGAAAATGTGGGATTAAAGTTGTAAATGCAAAGTGGAACATAAAATTAAAGTTTATTTGGTAGAGATTAGTTTGGGTTAAGAAGAAATTTAACAAAGATTTTACCAAGGGGTTTATGAAGGGTTTAATAAAGAATTTGAACATGGTTTAACATGCTAAGTGAAAAGAACTACGAGTCTCGTTTAATTTAATAATGAAGTTTAGAAGTTTGAGTTGTTGTTATAAGAGGATTCCAATGAGAGAGATAGGGGGAAAATTGAAAAATAATTAAGTAGCTCGTAAGCATAATCTGGCTAATGAAAAGGGTCTTTCTTGAGAGCTTCTTACTACTCTATGAGCTTGAGTTGGGGAAGGAAGCAGAGGAAGATACCCCAGCAGATATCCAAAACTTATTTGATAGAAATGTAAATTGAACTTATTTTCCCCTCTCATTCACTCCTTTCCTTTCACAAGGGATACGTTCGTGCTTGTTGGAGAGTTTTGAAGCTCGAAGGAAACCCAAAAGGAAAAGAGGACGGGAGGAAATTAAGGATTGAAAAATGAAAGGCTTTTGTTGGAAGAGGAGGAGAAATGAGTGTTATTTGGCTCTAATGCGCCACTAGCTCAAACTCCCCGATGCTCCAACTCATAATTATTTATCTCTCGTATGAGAACAATCACCAACTTGCATCCATTCTTTAGACGTAATTGTGGCGGAACTCATTGCTGCTATATTGCAAGAAATTTGAGCACATTTCTCATATATTAAAAAAATGCTAGAAAATTTTCCAAATAATATAGGTATTAAAGCATACCTATGCCTAAAAATATTATTGAAACCTATATAATGAAGTTAGAAAAAGTTTTATATTTATAATTATTTTATTTGGAAAAACGATAAAAATTGTAATTTCAATCATAGGATTTTTTTATTAGTTTTTATTGAGCATTTATTAGAATTAAAACCTATTAATTTTAGTTTATGTGTGTTATATGTAGTTATAGTCTTGTAGGATCTTAAATAAGACACTATAATAAGTAGCAAGATTTATTGGATTTGTTGCTAATGGTTACTTAAAATATTACTAATTGAGATTAAATGTTTTGTGTATTTAAGGAAATTAGTATTTTCAAAGTAAACGTTCCGGATATTAGCTTTATTACCCTTAAAAAGTCTTTTGGTCTTTTAAGAGATAAAAAAAGCTTGAAAAATATTCCGAAATGTGAATTTTGACGCAATTAATGTCGAGGAAAATTATTTAAGCTTTTGAGTCCAATTTCTTTGATTTAAGACATAGGCGGATTCGCATTTCCCATTTCCTTTCTCACCTCCCCACACTTCAGTTCCCATTAGGACGAAGTCAGAGCGGAGATTAAGAAAAAACTTCTCTTTTGCATTATGAGTTTTTCACGAGGTTTTTCACGGGGGACGGCGGAAGGTTATGATGACGAATGGCGAGGAATTCGGAGCTCTATGAAAATCTGATATGAGGAAGCCACGGTGCTCAGAGGGAAGAGAAAAAATTAATTTGGAGCAGAAGATGGAATTATGGCTCCTTTAAAACTTTCCCATGGCTTCTCTTACAGATGTTTCCACAATGTGGGGCCGGTCCTTTCCAACTCCGCTCTGAACACCTAGGGAAATTTATGACGTTGAGCCTATTTCGACTCACTTTCACTCCTATCTCATTTCCTCGTATAGAGTAACTTTTCTAAAGATTCCTCTCACTACATTTCACACTAAAACTGCCTTTCCAAACTCACTCGGATTCATTTTACCTTTCAGAATCACTCAAAATTACCCCTTTGGCCCAACATCACTTGAAATAAAAACAGAAGATTAATTTAAAAGCGGGAATTTTATATTTTAAGGGGAATTTTAGATTTTAAAAAGAAATTTATAAAGCGGGAATTTCAAATTATAAAAAATGTTAATTTTTATCATTAACGCGCTGAAAACCTGGATCTTGAAAATGAATCTTTGAATGAAGGAAATTGATAAAAGTGTTTTTAGACAATATTTTGAATGTTTAGATGAGGACTTTCTAGATTTTTGTTAAACAGACTTTTGTAATTTTATAAAATTTATAGGTATCTTTTAAATTTATAACTGTCATAATTTCTAAAAAGTTTTTCTCAAATAATTTACGAAAAATTTTTTTTATTACTCACAAGTAATATAAAAAAAAGTTCCAATTATGGTTTAAATTTTAGATGATAAAAAAGACTTTAACTTAGCACTTGAGTTGTCCCTTCTGCTCGAGACATTAAAACTCACTAAGGAAAAGTTACGTCAGAACTTTATCTTCAATTTATTATATTATAATAAATTTGCGACTTTGGTAATGAACTTAAACTCATAGTTAGGCGGAGTGCAAGAGGGAGAAAGTTTGAGGCAAAGGAGGAGCCGGAAACCGGAAGAAACCAACTCAATGTGTCACCATAGGAAGGAAAAGAATAGTTTTAATTACACGTATAAATATCACATGATATAGAAAGAAATCCATCAGTCTTAATTCTCCTAATGGATTATGACTTTTACTGTTTCATGTTTCAAAAACTCCGTTCAACTTTCCCTTTTTCAATACTTTCCACTTTCTTTTTTCTCTAAAACTTTTCATATTACTTCAAAACCTCCTCAAAGTTCAAAGTTCCCGCTTGGCGTCCTAATGGACCCAAGGGCTAACAGACTCTTACTTACAATTTTAGAGATGAATCTAACAAAGACAAAAAATTTGTATTTTTCTCCAATTTAAACTAAATTTGAACTCAATTATAACTCAATTAAGTACCTATAACTCAATTTAAATCTGTGAAGCATATATATATATATATATTTAATTGAATCAAAACCCTGCGAGCATCTATTTACATTATGATGTTCAAAAGAGCATCAAATGGAATTTAAATTAATTTACCAACAGCCTTTATTTATCCTCATCTCCGCCTGTACATTGTCGGATTGAGCGGAATGTTGTTTATTCTCAGAAACACCTTCATTTGACTCGATCGTCAAAGGGCCTCAGGAGATTTAGCAAATATGTGAAAAGGGAAGCTGAGAAAATCCTAGGGCGCCAACTCGCAAACACACACAGTGCAATTCAAAAGAGGAGAATAAAGGGAAAATAATATTAGAAAATGGGGAATATTCAACCCATCCACACTCTGCCACTTGGACTTTCACTTTCTTCTTTCTGTCATTCTCTCAGCTTCGCGTCTTCAACTTCGCGTCTTTCCATGAATAATTCACCACCGAACTTCATGTAAGACTTATTCCAAAACAAAGACCATCTGACGGACAAATGTATTTAACCACCACGCGTCAAGAACTCTTCAGTCTGAGAAGTCTTGACTCATTTAAGATTATTTCCCTCTTTAGTGTCTTTGACTGTCTTTAACTGCCTCTATAAAGAATAACAAAATGTATATGTTCTGTTCTATTGTTAACCTATTGTTTTCCACAGAATTTTAGTGCATTTTAGAAAAGACTATAGGAAAAGGGAATGAAGTCTTCGTTTACAACTAACGGGTCTATTAGACCGCAAACACACCCAAACCAGCCACTACTTTCAATCCAATGCTGTCTTTGAGTGTCATTCCACTAAAACCGAACGAGAGTCGAAAACAAGGTTTTTAAAGGTTAAATACTCTTTGTATAAATTGAATCTGCCAATTCAACTATTTTATTTCGTCGTTTACTCCCGTCTTTTCCCTCCTTAAAAAACCTTTTAAAAAACACCCCGACAAAAAACATCTTCAAAAAACCTGCTATAAAAATATAAAAACTCTTGATATAAAAAACCTTGAAAACACAAAAATACCAAGAACCTATACACTTATTGTGAACTTATATGGTGAAACATTATATTAGACATCAGTGGTATAATGCGATACTTTACTGTAGCGTCTCATAGTCTCAAATGTCCACGTTTTAAAAACAATAAGTAAAAGCCAAAAACAAAGGGTATGTAAAGGTAATAAAGATATTGCAGGCTGGTTTGAGGAAAGAAAGGAGGAAAAGTCCACAATGAAAATACATAGAAAATAGAATACATACCAAAAATACGAATTACATATAATCCTTTTGTATTCGAGATTATATCCCTCACTATAAACTTATTGTTAGAGTGGTTAAAGTCAAGTACAAGAGCCAATTTTGTAGTATTTTCTACAACTAAAGACTCGGATATTCATATAGATGGGAATGTAGCTACGTTATCCTCTGCGGCATTTCACTTTCTTATTTACAGATAAAGGGAAAGTATAATCTAACCCAGGGAAATATCTCTTATAGTGAGAGAGATAATATATTTTCTCTAGATATGTATATCTGGGAAACATGGGAGTGAGATTGGAGCAAGTCCCTTGATGATTTTTCATTGAGGGAAACGAGCCCTACTTACGCCCTACAAGAGGAGAATCCAAATATAAATGCCCCGGCTAACTCCCGGGTTTAATTGTTCGGAAAATTCGGTCTTTGGAAGTCTCTGGGTCACTTTTTGTAAATGGCTTATCTCCCCCTTTAGTTTACTCGTCCCTTCTTCCTCTCCTTTTTATAGAACTTGTTCAGTAAAAGGACTCTTAATCTTCCTTTTAATTAACATATGCGAGGAGGCTCATTTGATCTCAAATTCTTAAACAACTTTGAACTTTTAACAAGAATACATTATAGTACATAGTTTTACAAGGACAAAAAGATGAGAAATATGGGATGTGAAATCAGCTGTGCTTTTTGTGATAACAGCACAATATACTCTTGATTTAAATTCTGATAAACTCGTTATTTATTATAGTAAATAAGAGCTTATATATATATATATATATATATATATATATATATATATATATATATATATATGCTTTAATTATATATTCTTAAATATTCAACTACATATTGGATAGAGGTATATCCAATATAATATTCTAGATTATAATACGAGTATAATGTACAGAAAACAGAACATCATAGAGAAGACTCTATCAGAAATAATAATAATAAGTAATAATATATACAGAAGCAATTATCCTCTTTTGAATTTTAATCACTATATGAAAGCGAGAATGTTCCCTTTGTCCCATGCAGAGTGAGGAGATAAAAGGAAATATGGGGAGATAGGAGGAAATATTGGCGTAGTAAGTGAGATCGTTGGTGGAGCTCATAACAATAAATAGGCTTGCACTTGTAAGACTCCTTTATGATCCTCAATGACTTCTTATCCCATCGATAATCTCCTTCATGATACACTTTATGAGTTGTTGACCTCCGCTTTACACTCAAACCTCACCATGGCCCAATGCCCTTTCCCTTACTGCATCTGCCACTTCACTTTTTTCAATACTTGAGAATAACATTTATTTTAGCTAATAAAGTACTTTAAATTGCATTTCGTTAGTTGTTGTTGCTTGGCAACCGAAGATTGGATTTTAGAATGGATTTTAGGTTTTTAGGTTTTTGCTTTTGTATTTTATGTTTGTGGATTTTAGGTTTTTTGTATTTTAGGTTAAACGGAGGTAGACGATGGGAACTTCCGGTCAGTTTTGTTTTTTGTTTTCTTGGGAACGGTGAGAAGGATTTGAGATTTCAAGGAGGATTTCCTTGTACAATGGTTGGAGAAAATTGAGATCAAATTGAAAATTGGATTTTGAGATATGGAAGGCGATGTGATAAAGAAAAGGGATTTCATAACTCAATTGCGTTTCAAGGGGTTTTCACATAAACGAAATTTGATTTTGGAAAACAATCTTTTTTCCCATCAACACGTCGCTCTTCGTCTTTCACCTTCACCCGGTCGTTTATCTTTGTGTGGACTAATATTTATTTAATTAAACCAAAATGGTTTCACATAAAAGCATTTTATTTGTAGTTTCCAAAATCATGAGTGGCGCTGGTATAAATAAAATAAGAACAAAGAATAGAATAAGAACAAAGGTTGAGAATTTAAAGGTTCCATTTCTTGAAAAACATAAAACATTCAGATCTTTCGTACGTCAAGAAAGCCAAAATTACTAATAAAAGGAAAGGAAGTTCTTTCATTTTTAATTTATAGTTCCTAATGCGCTATACATCTTTAGATTATAGAAACGCTTTTCAAAAAAACATGTTTCAATTTATAAAATGAAAGACAAACACGTAAAGTTAAATTTGCAAAATCTTTAAAAGCTACTATGTGAAAAAGAAAAATTTCAAAGAGCGTTATAGGAATGTCAATTTGCTTTAAATTTTTCTTTGAATTATATATTTAAATATGTGCTTACATGTGCGTAACGTGCTACAAGTTCTGTTTAAAAATAACAAAGGCAATTTTATCAAAACAATTATGATAATTTCTAAACTTAGAAAAGACTTGAACATATAAGAAAAATTAAGATTCGTGAACATGATACTTGAAGGTAATAGGAAATTAATTGAATGCTGAATTTGAAAATTTCAGTGTTAAAGTATCCATTACTGGAAGTCTTAACACGTAAGGTTGCGAACCTGGTTTGAAGAATTTCCCATTAAAGAGGCATAATATGGTTTTGGTGCGGAGTCATAAAATCTTTCCCTTTTCTCCCAGCACGTTCACCCTCGCTCCTCCTTTACATTTCTCTGCATTTGGGCCTTGAAGAATTCGAATGTTCCTGAAAGGGAAAGTGCTTGGGCTATGGGTCTCATGTGTCCCGTCAAACATTCCCCTTCCCATCCCCCATGTATCATTCCTTTTCACAAATCTCTTTCATTTATTCTCCTCTTATTGATTTTCCTCCTTCCGTTTAAATACCATTTACCCATGGCACTTAATTCATATTTCATAAGAATGAGAATTCTTTTTTATGAGAATCCTTATTCTTAAAAATCTTTTAAAGGATATTTGAATTTTTAAATTGTCGCGCCTTTTTTCTTCCTCATTACCATGGAAGGCGGGAGTTGACTAAGACTTTAAACCACCTCCTCACGTCCCACTCAATATTTAATCATATGGGGGAAAGTAAACTTTCTCAATCCACTGATTTTTCCTTTCCTTATAAGTGGAGAAATTTTTTAAAAGTTTGAAATCTCTGAAAGCCAAAAACCTTCTTTGAAAATCAGGTCATGCCTTTTGCTCCTTTCTACTGATACATGATGCTATATATACATTTATGTATAAAAGGCTATGAGTATATGACTAAAGACCCCAGAGGACTCATTTAAAAACTCCGCGCCCTTTCATTTCAAATGTCTATCAGTCGGTTAAATATGCAAATGAGTGAGAAACTCTAGGGCGCCAAGTTTTAAATCTTTTAAATGTTGGGATGTTCTAAGAAGCATGAGAGGAAGTTCGGGGTTGATTTCTATTGGAGCGTCAAAGCGCCGTCAGGAGTTTTTCCTTCTCCACTTTGCTCTTTTTTAACTATTGGGTAAAAAGGGAGTTTGGAGTCCTTAAGGGGGATCTATTGAAGTGAGATGTGTGTGCTCAGCATGGGACTTTTGCCGCACTAAACAGCTTTCTCTCCTTCCTTCCTCATCATCTCATCCGGACCAACAATGAACTTTTAAGACCAACTAATGGGATCCATTTAAATGCATTAGTAAGGCTTTCTTCTCCAATTAAAGGATTCCGTCATTTCTTACACACTCCTCATATAATCGATCATTCAGGAATAATTATATGTAACGTAACAAAGTTAAGCATAGGCTTTATGCTCATATGCTTAAATATTTGAGTCTTCTTCATATATATTAGATACATATATAATAAATTTTATCAATTTGTACTTAAGCCATATTAACTTGTCTAATAACATAAATTACGATCGAAATATGAGATATGTAAAAATTGCTATATAAAAAGACATGATTATTATACAATTTTCTCAATTGGGTAAATTATAAAAGAATTCATTTGCCAACCAACTAGTATTAAAAGTGAAATAAACTTAAAAATAACTAATTGGAAGAAAAATAGAAAAATGTCTTTTTTATTTGATATAATGACAGGTGGATTTGTGACTTTTGAAGGACTTAAGAAGCTGAAAATCTTAAAAGCTTAAAAAGACTAACGTAAGCCTCATAAGGAGCATGTCATATCAAATGTGTCTTATATAAAATATAATATTTTTTGTTTGCGTATTTTCAGCATTTATTGCACACATTGCATATTTTATAAAATATCTATATACCTATAATATATATTTATACTTACACAGCGATGTAAAGAATCACATTCTAATATTTTTTACTTCTAAATAAAGCAATTTTTCACCGATAATATTACTAACTTATAAAGTTGTGCAAAGATATGTAATTTGAAATTACCAATTTCCATCAAATTGACGCATTATTGTGAGAATGGGCCAAGATGTGATGAAACGTGAGTCGCGTCGTTTAAATTCACTCATCTCCGCAACCTGCCAAGTCCATTTGGCTCTTGTGCCCATGGAGGCGAAGATAATGAAATTAGGTTCGAGTGGCTCTTAGCCCCATTATACAATAGTAAATTCATAAGAGAAACTCTATTTGCCCCTTAAAAAGAGAATCATATTGAATTGAGTCAATAGAATGAGAAACTTTTCATTGTTTGATTTCCCATTGCTGTGACAGTGGAGAAGGAAAAGTTGAAAATGAGAATTCCCGCCACAGACTCTTTTCAACACCAGAGCATATATATATATATATATATATATATCGGAAGCTTCTTGTATATATAAAACCCCACTTACTCAGCTCTAATACATAATGAATGGATGGAAGTGGTATAAAAATAAATGGGCTCATTATAGAATAGAACAGATAGTAAAGATAACTAACTATAAGTATACACTTGGCCTATGTAACATAGGTAGTTGTATATAGTTTCATAAAGTTTTGCGTGAAATAAAGTGAACTCGTTAGAATCCCCCTGATTTCTTTCCCTCCATGGGAGTCCCTTTGAGGACGTGTGAGGAAATCAAAAGTGGATGAAGAACTTTTATTACCCAAAGCCTCCAACTAATGAATTAATCCCTTTGATGGAACCTCCACATTTCCGATCTTCATCCTGCCCATCACTTCCAAATGTCAGGGGGATGGAGGGGATTAAAATTTCAAATTTCCCTCAATTTCATCCAATGACATTCTAATGAAAAAAAACTTTTTTTAACCTCCCAACCAAAATTTTTACTCCTCCAAAAGACTTGAGAATAATGGGGATTTTATTAGAGAACAAAAAGAGTCGTAAAAACCAATGATGGTTATTTTCCTCCTTTGCACCTTTTGAGCGCGCGTCTTTAAAAGATCAGTTTACACTCAAATCGTTTATCGGGAGTAAAACGGAGAAATGGTAAAACTTTGCCAAACTTTCCCTTTAATACTTTTGTCTTTTCTCAACAACGGATTGACGATACATATGTATCTAATAATATCTACAAGAGAGGTGAACTCGTATAACATATTGTTAGTTGCCATGGTTGTATTAAAGGATCTTTTTGCTTGTTCAACATCCCTACAAATATATAGGTTTGTATACATACATGCCCCTATATATGTAGGTACAAAAAAGATAAAACCCATAAAGTTTTATTAGATTCCTTTATTAAACTTCAAGATGGTTGTGTGTTACGAGATGCTTGTTTAATTTAGAAAAAGGTAATTGATTCAAATGGACCATCAAATCAAATGGGAGAGGTTTATTCAAAACTCCCGTGATCTTCACAAGGAAATTTCACCTTATTTTGTCATATTCGTCCCCTTTGCCTTATTTGACTTTTTAGCCTTTTGGATTTTAACTTTTATTTTTACAAAAGCTTATATTTATCCTGTACATACAATTTTAGATCTTCTTAGCCTTTACAAGATATAAAAACAGAGGGAAGGAGCAACATGGTTCAATAAAACTATATGGTCTTCTCCCGCCTCTTCACTTTTTTATTTGAAACACGTCTGGTTTTGCAATTTAAAGTGCGTGTGTCTCCTTGACGGTGGGGAATTTTTTCTTAAACTTTCTTCATCATCATTTTCCATGGCTTTCTTTTGTTCTTTCACTCTTGGTCGTAGTCGTAGTCGTAGCCAAGGTAACAGCACTGGTCCAAAGTAAATTACACTTGGCATATGTAGTTGAAAGTATACCAAAAAGAAATTTTTTTTACTGCTGGCCATGCAAAAAACTCAATTGATTTTCATATCGATCAACAGTGAAAAGGAAGTGGACAGGAAGTGTTAAAAGATTTTCCTACGACTGTCGAATCCACTGAACATTGCGAACATTATGATTTTCCATCCTTTAAAAGGAAAATGAGCATGTGGAGACTTGTATACATTTCTTTAGCCACGGATTTGGACATGTACACTTCCAGGACTTTTATACTCTTATCATTCTTAACTTACCAAATCTTGCTTTAAAATATAGGCACGTATATTGGAGACTTATAATAGAGATTTTAGCATGTTTGAGCCGATTTTAAAACTGGAGAAAGTATATAGTTAGTATTATATAGGATTTTTTTTATAAATCTCTCTCGGGTTCGCGAATAAGCCATGCCTCATGTTCATAACATGAACATGGATTTTTCATTTTTTTCTCGGTTTTCTCATTTGAACCATTGAAATAAGAGACTGAACTTGGTTTTCTCATTCAAGGGAATTCCGTTATTATTTGAGCGAGAGATTTAAATTTAACTAAATCGCGTCTCGATTTCCGAAGGAATTCAACGTAAGGAATTCTCATTTTATTGACATTTTTCTTCCAAGAAATGCCCAATATATGTGCATTTAAATATCTCCTCTTTGGGCATATAAATTGGCATGATGTCGAAGCACATAAAGAAGCATAGCATTATGTAGATAAGCTTTGACACATTATTACACCATTAATAATTTTTTTAGTATTTGAGAAGCATGTCATGAGCAAACATATTTCTTATTATTGTATTTACATAAATACGCTTCCTCGTCGTTTCCTTGTTCAGATCCGAATCGGATTTATTAAATTTAATTTAATTCATGTAAGCGTCACTTGAATTCTCCTTCTCGGTTTCATATTTTCTAGAAAAACTTTTATTAAAAAACAAAGATCATCCTATATGATAACTATGCAAAGGCCTATGATTTTTACCATAGTTTCATAGCGTTCGTTCCCATATCATCTATTTTTTAATATTTTTTAGCAATTTATCCAATGATACTTATTTATTAAAACTTTATTAAATAGGCAAAACCATTTTACTAACATCTTGTCATTATACTCATAGTTATAAGCATTATAAGAATGTATGGAAACTTTCCATTGAAATGTGATAGGGAGCAAAGGACATATTCGAGTTACATAGAATTTGAAATTTAAAAAGTCGTAGTTTCTCAATATATTTCTCCGATTATTGAAGTCACTTAAAGTCAAATTCATGAGCCGTGATTTTATATCCTTGGAAGATAAGTTTTTGGGCTGGTATGTCCCTTCTGTAGGTTCTTGAAGGTTGAGTGCTCCGAAGTGAGTTAGCCTCATTCGGCAGAAAGAAAAAGGGGAAAGGAACCATTCAACTTCCCTGACGCATTTTATCTGACACGCTCCCTTCCTTCTCTTCTTTCACATTAGACGGAGGGAGCGGAGAAAGGAAAGTTGAGGAATCAACTCAAATGCACCAACGAGTCCTGAGGACTACGGAGTGAAGTGCATTAAACAAAAAATGTTTATCTCTTATTAATGCTCCTCCTTCCCTTCTCCGCTCCTTTTATCTATTTCAAACCCGGAGATTCCATTTCGTCCACAATGGGCTCTTGATAAAGGTAATGAAAGGGAGAAAAAACAAGATTCCTCTTCCGACTGCATAGCAAATGAGGGCGGAGGATTCAATTCCCCAAACAGCCCCGAGTACTCTTATACACATATAAGCATTACTCTTTGGACTTTCTCTTAATATGCTTTCTCCTATGGTTTCTCGTATACTTGAAAAGCTTCCTAAGCTTCGTAAACTTACAGGGAACTATTTATACCTTGGTATTTGATACTCTTACCTATTACCTATATGTAAAAGCTATGCTCATACATATAACCCTTCTTTTATGGTTCTAATCAAATTACAAAAGGAGCAAAAGAAGAGATTCTCCATCACAACTAGGTTTTTAACAAGCCAAGTTATTAAACTTTTATTTACAACCACTACGGTTACAACATGGTTAATTAGCATCATTTTACGATTTGGTCGCTATACGTTTTACTATACGGGCATGGTTGCTATATATGCTCTTGATTTATAACTTTTATAACTGGATATAAATTATTAGTTATCATTGGTGATTCTCTATGTAAATAGTTTTTATATAGAAAGCCGGAAATTTGAAATTAAAAAACTTGAAACTTATGATTTTAGGGCAGTAGGGTAGTAGAGAGAAGGACAATGTGATGTTTTTCATTATGTTTGGCAAGTGGTGGTGATGGTGGAGAAAGGGTCATTTAGAAGGAAAGAGTGTAAAGAATAATTGATAAGTTGCGTGTGCAAGTTGGTCCTTAATCGTTTCCGGTATTGGATTGAGGCGATTACATTTAGTCAACTTCTGCTTTGACATTTCCCCGATTACCATTTTGAGAAAGGAATGAGACAGAAGTTAATCATTGGAAGTCCCCAAGGAAATTCCTCACATGCTCAAACTCTCAACTCTCACAGTTCTCACATACTCACACGGCAAAATGCTCCCTTATATCCCAAATGCTCAACTCTCAAGTTACATTCAAGTCCAATTCATTCAAAACTTACTCCTATTAAAGAATGTTAAACTTACTGCCATTACAGATTGTTCTAGTGCTATAGGAATACAGCTTATAAAGATAAGCATAAATTACGCTTATAAAATAAAGTTTAGTTTATTGAATACACTGTGTTGAGAGTAATAAGGTAAGATCTCAATAATATAAGAGCTATGTTTTTCGGTTTATGTGTGTGGGTGTGTGGTTATATGAAGGAAATGAGCTTAGGTTATTCCAGAGCTTTTAATCTTCTCTTGAGAATTTTATTATTTTAGAAGATTTTCCTTTCTGTAGTTTCTGAGTAATCCGAGTCATATTATTAGAGTGAATAGGGTTAACCGGACGTTAATTGAAAGTGGGATTAGAGAACATTAAATGTTAATGCGTCCTTCTCTCGAGCCTCAAATTATAATAATGGGATGTAAGGGAAATTACAAATGTGCTGTTCGCGAGCATTTTAATGGATTATGAGAAGTGTTTGAAGTGGACTGGAGACATTTGCATATTTATCATACGCCTTATTATTGTTCTCCTCTTTACAATATTCTCCCATGCCATTCCATACACACTTCTCTGGGCTTATAAAATATAATCCCATTTGTTTATTTATGCCCTTCGCGCCCTCGCCATACCTGTACAACTCCTAAACTTATTATTAGTATACCCATTTTCAAAATGCATTTTTACAGATTTACACATGTTCAAATAGAAAATACAAGTGGAAATATAAAAGCATAAAAAATAATGTATAGCGAATATTTTATACAGGAAGGTATCTAATAATCCAAGGGGATATTAATCTTTTTGTATATATCCATGTGCACAAAGGTCTAGATGAAAGTTGTAATGTGAGGAAGCGTGATTTAAGGTTTGAATTAAATGGTTGAGGATTCCCTTTTGAGAACCCATTGGAAATAATGGAGTGCGGTGAGGGGATTGGAGTTCCTTGAGGTTTCGCTCCTGCAATCCGACGCGCTCCGCTATTATGACTTCAGAGAATCCGATTCAAATGGGCCGCGATTATTAGGCCTAAATGACTTTCCCTATTATATTATTTAATTGGGAGCCATTATATTAAAATTTATTTTAATGAATTTCCCGCGCGGACCATTCAAATCCCTTTTTCCCTCCATCGCTAGCCAATTTTCAATTATGGAGTGATGTTATAACCTCCGTCTCATTTCATTTAGTGAATCGGCAGGGAAGATTGAGTGAGTGGAAGAGTGAATTGGGCCAAGTGAGCTCCAGGGGTTGTTTGACTTTTCTCGGTGTGTGTAATTGACCGGTGGAGATGGAGAAACTGGCCCACATAATGGCTAAGCCATAAAAGGAACAATCCTGGCCCGCAGACAATGTCAAGAGCCTTTCAACCCCATCGACCGCTCATCCTTTCCCTAAAACCAAGAGTCACCAGGAGGAAAAGAGGGAAAGATCCCTTTTTGTTTATAGTGTACAACACCAAGGCGTACATATATAGCTTCTATTTAATGCTTTTATGAAGAAAGTCCTTCTAGTTCTCATGTCAAAAAGGAGCAGCAGTAGAACACATGTACATACACCAGCGTCTGTATGAAGGAGAAAGGCTGAAGGAGTGAAATAGAAAATGAAAAAAAGAGCCACTCATCCATATTTTATTTTTATTCGGCCCTTAATAATTTCTCCTTCTTTTGAAAATGGGCGGGAAGAGCACGGCCGTGAACTCGTTCCATTTCCGTTTAAAAAACCTTATTTTTTATTTCATTCTCTCGCCCGTTTTTTGTTCATAAGAAGACTCATAGAAGTGATGCATGGAAAAGGAAGCCTTCGCACGTTGAATCCATTTTCACATTTCATTACTCGCATTCAATTTATAGGAGAAGAAGGGAAATTGTTATACGCAAAATACACGACTCCCTTCCGAGTCACATACTTATGGACTTACGGTTCAATAGACTATGAGTCAATTGGGCTTGTCCTCTTTAACTCTTTTTCATATTTCCATATGATAAAGCAGGGGAATAACTGGGATGATATAGCGAGAACTATCCCCATTCCCAACTCTCTTTGATCTCTTAATGCCCTTAGTCTGGAGCGATAAAGATGAAAGGAGTTTCCTCAAACATTTTCTACTTTTTTATCATCTCTAATTTCCATCTCATGATATCATCCTCACTCATCTTCAATTCCTCTTTTTTCATGTCACAATCGAGTTTCACTTCAATTCATCCTCATCTTATAATTACTTTCAAAAAACGCCTCAAACAAGTTTATTCCCATCCATCTAAACATAACTTCCAACACAATTTTTTACATTATTATCCTAACCTAACCACATCAAGTCAAACTTTTACTCAACGCGACCTATAGCAAGTTAATATCCAATTAAACTAATAATTATATCCAATTATTAGAATTAATAGCTCAAGGTAGAGGTGAATAATTGTAATTAAATAGCTTGATTGTTCTTAAATATACATGTTTCATACTATATGCTTACTTGTAGGTTGTATAACACGAAGAGATTTTCGTCCCAATCTTTCAATTTACCTATGAGAATCGTCGCTCAGAATGTTATTGGCCCAAAGTTAGTAACTCTGTAACCCTCATGAATCAAAAAAGAGAAGTGAAAGGAGCTTGAGCTCGACATTTACACTTTTCCTTAAGACCCCTCCAAACTTCCATATGAAAATGGACATAAAAAACTGTGTGGTTTTTTCCTGTGGGTTTTACCAGGAGATCTTAAGGGATTTCTCTGTCCAATGACACAAACAGAGAGAGTTTTATGAACTCGAAACATCACCGCTTTCTCCCATGTATTCTTCCCATTGCTTCCACGAGAAAGAAGGTTCTTCCTGAAGAGCATAAAAACAAAAGGTTCTTAATCTCCTCTCTCTCTCGCTGGGCCCTCTTCGCTCCAGTTCTTGAAGGTGGGAAGAGTTGAAAAGAGAAAATATTTTTTATATCAAAAGTATTAGGAGCTAAGGTGAGGGTGTCAAGTTTGCGAGAGTAATCTACACCGTTGTTAGAATCCTCGGCTCTTTCCACACTGTTCATTGATCTGTGTCAGTTCATGCGTCAAAAACCTTTAGGTTTAATCCCATCTTCCTCTTTTCGAACCTCCATTTCTCAAAGCGGAGAAGATTCACAATCATTTCTTTGACGTCTTCTCAAGTCATTTGGTCCTTTGGTCTCTCCGTTCTTCTCCGAGTCTTTTCACTGTCTCCCATACAAACAAACTATGAGGAAAGCGCCGCCTTCATTACCCTTAATTGAAAATACTCACTTAAAATTGTTTGAACAAACTACTTTAATTAATTACAATTACCCTTACTATAGCATTATGTAGTGCTATATGTATATATATATATAAACAAAAAGTTGGAGATATGGCTTGAGGCTCTTTCGCAGCACATAGCAGGTTTCATTAATTTAAATACAGGGATTTCGCTAAATATGAGACACACTTTGTGATTAATCCATCGGCTCCATGCTTGCCTGGCCGTTGAAAGAAGACTTAAAAGAACAATTGAAGCCGATGGAGCCCAAATATTTTAAACTTTGTATTTTATATTTATTTTTCTATAATTTTTCTTTTCTCTATAAGCGTTTATTAATTTGTAATAATAGGGTTAATTAAAGTTAATTAATTTATAAGAGCTAGATTAAAAATGAGGTAAATTGAAAATGCCAACAAGCGCCTATCTAATCCCTTGTATTTGAATTTTCGCGCAATATGTAAATAAAATGTTCTTCATAATTCACCGAACCATTTCATAATTTTACGCAACCTATTTTGATAGTTCCTCTGAGATTTTATTAATTAGAATATTTTAAGTTTTATAGTTTCAGCAATATTTAATCACAAAGTGTGTCTCATATTTAGCGAGATCCCTGTACAAACATGGTTTATTCAAAAAGCCATGTGTATGCTAATATTTTTAAATTCACAAAAAAGATTTATACTTATATTCTTTTAAATTGAACAATCAAGAAATTAGATAAAATTTAAACTATGTAAAACTTTATGGCAAGAGTCTTCATTGTGGATTTATGGAAAATTAAAACCTCGTGATATTTAAAACCATGAGATATTTTATATTAAATTTATTAACTAACATAAAAATTTGATATCTTTAGGAAATATTTTTAATAAGAATATTCTGAGATTAATGTATTGCTTTAAGCTAAAAATTTTTAATTTGACAGTTTGGAGAATTATTTATGCAAGAGTAATTTGAAATTTAAAAAGCCGCGCCCATTTAAATCTCGGAGTACTACGGAGTAAAAAGAGATGAGAATTTGAACATGAGTGTTCACTTATCTTCCTTTAGTCCTGGAAGCGAAGAGTATTAAATCAAAAAGGAGATCATTTTGTGCCGAGCAGGCGAGGGATTCAATGGCTTCCTTATATTAGGGTCATATACTTGATGGCAGATATAGATATTGCAGATAAGTTAGTGCAGACGATACGTGGAGAGATGATATTAGCTTAATGCCTACTTATAGGGAAAATAACTTGAGGAATGAAAGTCCCATTGTTATTTTAATGGTGTAAGTAGGTTTTGAGAAAAGACCCGCACAAGTTTTGTTACGATGCCAAAGCCCGGGAGCTCCGAAATATTCTTTCAAATTTTTACTCTGAAGGAACTCAAGATGGATGATACGCGTTCAAGTGGCAGATATTAACTTCCTATATTCATGGCCAAACCCATCAAAAAATCACCATCATCATACCAGATCCTATATATTGATAAACCAATAATGCAAAATTTCAAAAAATCCTCTTTTCCTTTATGTACGATCACCACCGTTCTTTCTATAATCTATTATAGATAATACAAGGATGTTTCAAAGAGATCATGAAGAAAATTCTTTGGCGCGAAATGCGAAAAAAAATCGGGTGATGATCATATTGCATTGTGGTGCCATTTTATATTAAAAAGATTTCGGGATTTTTCATTTTTCATACATTTTTCTTATATTACACTACTTTCATATCATGCTGAGTGAGTATGTACAAAAATATATTCCTTAAAATACATTATATAATATGTATTGTATTGTAGTATAGGAATATAGAAGATGAATGAAGTGCGTGGTATAATGGAAAAAAAGATCTAATGCATTCGCTCCATGAATGCATTTTTTCGCGTTGAGAAATAATGGATATGAGGTCGACGTGAGGGACTCATATTTCGACTTGGTCTTTTCCATATTTCAAACTCATGGTTTCCCTCTGTCCACTTGAGAGTTTCTTTGTTGAAGATCTGGGAATAAATTGATAAGAGTCTCCATGACCATTCAAGGCACATTTTTTAAATTCTCCCGCGAACTCGAGATTCAACCAAGGACTTTTATATATGTAAAATGAAGAGAAAGATAAACGGATGGAGGGAATTTCAAAAAATGTAGGAACTGCTGATGAAATACATTAATATAGAATACTTATAGGAATATCTTAAATATTGTAAATATTAAATATCTTAAACATTGTGTTCTGTTCGTTATGGTATATGGCTTTAATACGTACTAGTGTTTTTCCTTGTGAGACACTTGCTAGACTGGAGAAGAGATATGGAGTGTATGGGAAATAATCCGCGAGCTTAGGGCGAATTATCTCATTACATCTCTCGTAGTAAATTGGATTAGACGGAGGTCCATTGAGAGTGAAAAGAAAGTTATTTGAAGATAAACTCCTCAAAAGCCTTAGTAATATATTGACACGTGGAGATTCATGGAGGCGGAAAATTCAATTTACCTCTTCTCTCCATTCAAGAGATCCGGAATGTGGAGAAATCCCCCATTCGCTATACATACTAAAGAAACTCTCGGTTTCTCATCTTATCAGAGGAGAGATTTGTGCTGAGATGCGGAAAATAGTGAAAGACTGAATCACTCATTAAAACCAGCTGAAAAGCGCAATTTTCCTTCATGTTTTATAATTAATTCACCCCTATATGACGAAGTGCTAATTTAAATGTAGTTATATAAATCTCAAAATTTTGCAATTTCTAATTATAATCCCAATTTAAACTCAAAATTTCGTACTATTCACACTATTTCAGCAATATTTGACTATATATACATTGTTTTATTTTAACCAAATAAATTATCAGTTTCACATTTATAAAACAAAACATATTAGTACTTAATAACCAAATTTTAACGTATTTCGTAAATATAAATTTTCGCGGTATTTATGAAATATTAAATATATGAATAGTATTGTAAATTGTTCCATTATAAATATAATAATGGCCGAATTTAACTGAATTGTCAATTCGGAAATCTTGATTCGCCATAAATTACTAAAATAGTATGACATTTGTGTGTTTTGATTTGTGATTCTAATCAAGTTGTATTGTTTTTGCAGGATGATGATGGGTTGAGTGGACGACGTATGTCAAGTGCAGGATACCCTTGAGCCGGCGGGATGACCGAGTTGATCCATACATGTGGTTGAGAATGACGTGAAGGAGCGCAGCAATGAGGCTTTTGCTCATTCTCTTGAGCATAATTAGCTGCCAAAGCATAAACGAGACCTCGACGTCCTCCTCTCATTTCCTCCCTTTTCAAACCGGGAACTTCGGAGGGAATAATAACAGTTTCGGAGGAGGGGCCTCAAGTAGAAGTCGAGTGGTGGAGACCAAGTACGGAAAAGTCCAGGGCATTTCCCTCACTCTCTTCCCCAACTTCAATCCTCATCACGGGAGTGGGAAGGGCCATCCCATCAGAAACAGGGTCGTTGAAGTAAGTGGCGCCAAGGAATTCAAACACCCGCCATTAAATTTATTCCCCTTTTATGACTTCTTACCATTCCACGGACACACAAATGGATATAACAATGCCTGACATAGCTCCTACTTTAAACTCGTCTTGGCTTCCTCAATAAAAACCTCTAACTACGGATCAAATGCAGGCTTTTATCTCCGGCGGCTTTTTTAAATGACCAAAAATGACATTTCCCGCTTTAATTCAAATTCCAAGTTTTGTTAAGAAAATCAACAAATTCTGAATTAGTTTTTTCAGTTTATAACCCCCAAGCTTTATGAAGGTGTTTTTAATCTCTTAAATTTTAATAAAGTTACACGTCTAATTAAATTTCTAAAATTGCATCAATTAACTTTTTGTATTGTAAGATTTTTTTAAAAATAATAATAAAATTAAAAAAATAAAAATTGACATTTAAAGAATAAAAATAAATTTAAATAATTGTATTAATTGTAATTAATTTATAAAAGTACTTATGTAGTTTTCGATATGTGTGAGCTAAAGATAAAACCTATATAATATTAAAACAATTAATGTTTAAAATATGACAGGGAGCTATTTGTTTCGTTGAACTCCACTGTGATGTTTAATATAATAAATGAGATTTGACGTTCAATTTGAAGTGGCGGGGAATTTGAATTTGAATTATTAAAGAGGGTGTTTTGACAGGTATTTCTGAACATTCCGTATGCGTCTCCGCCAGTGAAGTCCCACCGATTCAGCCCGACCCAGACACCTCATCCTTGGGAAGGGATCCGGTCGGCGGTGAAGCCCGGGTTCGTGTGTCCTCAGGTCAAAAGGAATTTCCTCTCTCTCACACCCACTTACCATCACGTCACTCCCAATGAGTCTTGCAAATCTATTTGGGCGCCCTGGAGCCCAGACTTGAATTTTAAGTTTCATTCTCCTTTCCGCCCCGTCACCAAAACTCAATGAAGTCAAGATAAAGGGAGATTGGAAGGGTGGAAGTTGATGAATAATTTATTTACCGCAGATGATGCCTGATATTCGGAATGAGACGGCCGCGTTGAGGGAAATGCCAAGAGGCTATTTGGACTACTTGAGACGTGTTGAGCCTTATTTAAGGAATCAATCTGAAGACTGTCTCTATCTAAACATTTATTCTCCCATTGGTAAGTCATTATCTATCTTTCACTCAATTTTAAACAATGATATCATTTTTAATCATTCTTTTCTTTTCATCAATTCTCATCTTTTCATAAATTCTCCTGATAAATCATTTTCTCATCATTCTCTTTTAGTCATTGTCATTTCGCCATTGGCTCATTTTTCTCTTTTTGTCAATGGCTCATTTCACCAACCAATTTGCAAATTCTAAAATTTTGAGTTTGACTCTTTTGCAAAAAATACTTAGAATATTATCAGAACTTTTAATTTCCAATCTAACTTTTTCTCAAAACTTTCTTTGGCATTTAATTGACATTCATGAGTGACACCAAGTGATTCCTTCGTCATTTTTTGAAAAAAACTCAGAATTTAGTTTGACAGTTTCTGAGATAACGATGGTGATTTTGTCAACTGTCGGTCAGCTTTTCAACTTTCTCAACTTTTGTGAAGGGGATGTAAAGAAGAATAGAGGTTAAATAGGGAAGTGATGTTGAGGGGCTGTTGAAGTTATTTGATCTTTGAGCTGATGAATCAATCACCAAGGGAGACACCAACAAGGTTTCTTATCTCAAGAGTCAACAATGTAAAAAGTAGTTGGGAATTGGGAGCGCTGAGCTTTCCTTGGCGTTGAGAGAATCTCTCTCGAAACATGATCGCAGAAACCATGTGAGCTTCAACTCTCTCACCGACTGACCAGCTGTCGGCCTTGAATCTCTTCGCTCGCCAAGAGAAAAAGAACTAATTCGACGACGGCTCGGAACTTGTAGAATCCCCTACAAAATATATTATTTACACTCCACCTGCCAATCTCCGTTAAAAACCCATTATTCTTACTCTCCCTTAACAACTCTTTTGTTCTGGTTCTTGATCCCTAAATAGTTCAATTCTTCCTCTCAATTTATACTTACTCGTTTTCACTCAAACAACTAATGCCGCGGGCTTTTCAATTTAAAATATTAGAAATTTCAATATCCAAGTTATTAAATAAAAAATAACGTTTATTAACATTACTATTTATATAGTATTTGTACTATATTATAGACTATTTGTAATTACAAAAACAAGGAAGTATTTCCACAAGACAGTTATTTTTAGTTTTTAGTGGTGTAAAATTGTAAATGCATGGCTATTTACTTCATGAGGAAAAATCTAAAAAAATTTTCAAACTTGGATTTTAACTGTTAGTGACAAATGCGTAGGGAGTTCATAGTCACTTGAGCGGTTTGTCAGGTCTCTACGCTCCGCCACTATATAAGAATTTACTTGTGTAGAATCCTGCATAAGGAAAGTATGTATATGCATTTAAAGAAGTTTAAAAACAAATTTTTCACCGAGTCGTTTCGCTAATAAAAAAAACTGCGTAAGCCGCTCTGTAAAACTTGGCTAGATAAAAGACTTAAGCGGCCTTCTGGAGATCTGGCGAGAGCCACGGGAGAGATTTCCAAACGGCGGAAGTGAAAGGAGAGAAAAGTTGGACTAATATTTAACCCTTCAAGATAACAACTTTTCCCCCTATTTGTAAAGACTACACTCAATGAGGAGTAAAAGTCAGAATCTTTACTCTACACTTACTAAACAATTCCTTGGATTTCATATAGTAAATACACTTATACTCTAAAATATACAATATATAGGAATTCAGCAATAAATTATCATAAGATTGCTTGGAAAATAAGTAGTGCAATCTTTATATAAACAACATTTAATATATTGGTTAAATACGGTAAGCTACAAAGCTACAATACGTTAAATAGAATATATACTTTATTATAACTTAAAGCATTGCAGAGATTTCTTGTGACATTTAGCAAAAGTTATAAGATAAAGATTAATCTTTTTACTTTATCTAATACTTTAGAACTCAGATTGGATTCAAAGGTTTAAACAACTTACCCGGATTCTTCCAACTTATATACGCTCACACATAATAAATATTCGAAGTCTCTTTTGTTTCATAAATTTTATTTACTCTTTCGGGATAAATAAGAAATAAAGGAATAAATTTCATTCAAGTGACTCCAAATTGATAAATGTTATTCTACTTATTCAAGTATAAGGAGAAAGTCTGAAATGTAAAGGAAAAGTGTGGAGGTGGCGGGAATTTTGAAAAACGAACCACTTAGTTTCAAATCGTCCTACTAAACCAACCCTGCTTGTCAAAATCCCAGTTCGCGTCAGCTTTTAACTTAAAGGTAAAAGGTTACATAAAGTATGGCGCGAGTCGTTGAATTGCTCTTGAATTAAAATTCAAGAGCAATTGAATTCGCAAAGTGTATTTATTCTATCGGTTTCATTTATTTAAAGGACTTTTATAAATCGGTTCTTTATTCTGGAGGGGCAGAATATAAAGTGAGTGGAGGCAGAGAGGGGAAGGCTCTCATGATTTAACATGGGATCGATGTAAAAGCTTAACATTCCGGATTCACTTTCAATTCCCTCGTATCTTCGAACTTTTCCTTCTCCCCTCCTTCACTTCTTATTCTTCCTTTCCACTTCTTGTTCTAAATACTTGCTTGCTCCTTCTTATTGCATTGAAGGGAGAGTTGAGGGAAGCGAAAGAAAGGGCACTCAAGGCCGAGAAATGGAAATATACGGAGAAGGTTCTTCTTTCAGCATCCCCTATCTTTTTGTACGCGCGAGGGAGAGGAAGTTTGAATTTCCATTTCATTTATTTGAAGAAGTCTTGAGATATTTCTCCTCGCATCTCCCACTTGATTGATTTCCTCCAACCTTCCACGACCGATACTTAATGCTCCTTTTAAATGGAATCCAAAGACTCCCGGGGATTTATTTAAACAGCCGCATTAATTGCACTTCTATTTTCATTATTTAGAAATTTCCGCCAACTTTCCTTTATAGACCCAACCTCGGAAACTTCACTCACTTTTACTCAACTAACTTTCTCGTTTAGTCCCATGTAAAACTCGTTAATAATTTCTTAAAAGTTTTGATAAAATCTTGATACAAATTATTTCCACTTACAAAAGCCATATTATTAAACCCAGGGCATATACATATACCATACCTATATATAAATATGTATTCAGTATCTTCGTCTTGATCTAAATATAACTGTATAAGAATGTAAATTTTCAGTCTATGATAATGATACAGTGAAGATGCAGAATATGATAAAGAATAAAGAACAGATACAATTGACAGTAGCAATATTATATGCATACTATTGTAATTCATTTCATATACTTATGAAATAATAATGCTAAGGAGCTACCATCTTTTTATAGATATATGTCTTCCTATGAACTATACCTAGAGTCTCCACTATTCATTTTCCCCGGAAATTTAAGGAATGAAAAAGGGGAAAGTTGGTGAAAGTACTGAAAAATAATCTCCGATCCGAACCGTAAAAGGCAATTCTCTGATATAATAAAGGGCCGAAATAATCGAAAATATTGCTTTCCACGTCCCTCATGGGCACAGTTAAAGGCTCTTTTTTCAAATATTCCAGGATGAACCGCCATTTCCCTCCTTCCTCACATATTACACCTAAATAAGATCCCCGCACATCCGCCCATTCAGGAGCTTCACTTGGTGAAGTGTCCAAAACTATTAGTAAACTTTCCCGCTTTAAATTGAATTATTCTATTTGGGGAAAACAAGTGTAGTCCTTGTACCTAGAAATTAAGCTCTTAAATTGAGTTTTTCTCCTTGACACTTTTCCCGCCTAAAACTTCCAAATATCACATACCTAAAAATACACATACGAGTATATACTTACACTGTTACATATGGGGACAAGACAAGAGAGAAAATTCCCTCGAGTGCGTAAGTGAATCTCCAAGGAGAATTAAATTATGAACCAAATATTATTAAGGACATAAAGAATAAATCAGGCTCTCGCACACTTTCTTTCAAACCGCCCCTTTCAAAGCGCCCTTTTCAAATGGCCCGCCCTAACGACCACTTTAAATTGAACCATATAGGTTTTTAGATCCTCGCGCTACAATTTAATTTCCAATTTTGGAAATTCTCTTCTGGCCATCGCCATAGCAAAGTCATAGAAAACGTATGATTTTCCAAAGTCCCGCCTAATCAAATAGCTCCTCTGCCCCAAAGACACAAAGACAGCGAATTTGTAGCATTTTAATATTAGTTTGGCCAGTGGCAGCTGAAGGGAAACCGCACAAGCACAAGCTGATTCTATTGGAAATATTTAATATTCCATATGCGTTGGGAGTTCCAGAGTAGATTCAGTCTTTTTCGGAGGAATGAGGGAAATAAAACGTTGAGAAGCATTGGTATAACCAATGCTGGCCTTACAAACTTACAAACAAACTTGTCCCTTTATGGAAATAAAATTTAATTTAATTTGAAGTGGAGAAAGGGAGAGGCGAATGAGATTATTATTTTTTCGACTTTCTCCATATCGCCATGGTATCTATGAATTAAAAATTGCTATCTCTTCCCCACTCCAAATGTCTTTTACGACTCCACAAAGTTAAATTAAAACAATAACTTCCATCCATGCCTGTGGAGTCACAAAACCACGTCAAGCACAAATTGCCCATACACACTCCCATACACAGTCACTTTTTTAAGCCAGATTTACATAAGAGTCATAAGATACACTTCATACACTTACACTATTATATACAGATACAGTTTGACAAAACATACATACAATCCTACAGTAGTTCATTGTAATATGCACTGTGCACTGTGCGGTGTATGTATACTTATTCAAAATACATATATGTACCATTGGTTCATCATTTTGGAGAGATTCTTATAAGAAAACAACACGTTTTTGTATCTTTTTGTCTATATGGAACACAGGATATGAGAGTGTATGGAATATGGAAGTACATCAGTACATGGGAGTGTATGGAATTGAGCGTCGCGGTGGCCGTAAGCAATTGATTCTCCCATAACGGAGCAGAGGTGGAAAAGTTGAGGAAAACTTATACATAGTCAAGTAGAAAAGTTGAAAAATGTCTCGGGGAGTCCAATTTTTAAAACTTGTACTTGAGACTTACTTTTTATGATTTCCCTCCTTTCCCTTTACACTTCACCTTCCAGGCATTATTGTACTTGTGTCCATGAGCCGACTCTACACACTTTCCTCTATGCTTGCGTATGTGGGGGAAAGCGCGGAGTTTGAAAAAGCCACAATAGCAATTGAATGGCTCTCCCATCCTCCCACTTTTCCACACTTCTCACACCCGCAAGTTTATGAAAATGGGAAAGAGTTTTGATATTTAGTAATACAATTTACTCTTTTCATTCCCTGAAAATTGGAACTCGAGTTTCCTCTGGAGAATGAAGCTGAGGCTATTATGAATATAAAAAATTGCTATGGAATAGTGTGTACTCTCGTATGTCTATGGAATGAATGCATCAATGTATATACATATAGTGACATATACAGTATCTATACATTTCTCTCGTATGTGTATGTATATTTGACTGTTTGTTTGGACTCGCATAGCAATGCAAAAGGTATTCGAGAGGAAGAGATGAAGTTTGAATTTGAAGCGTGGTGTTTTGGTCCTCCTGGTTTTTCGGCTCTTCGCTCTTCACTTGACAAGCAGAGTTGAGTGAAGTATAAAAGAACACTATGAAAGTGGTTTGACCTGGGAAACCAAGAGGAGTCTCGAGGGAATTCAATCGATTGTCGTATGACCCCTATCACTCCTCTCCCTCCTCCTGTCCACTAGAGAAAGAGACGTCTGGGAGGATAAGCCTTTTTTAAATTCCCCTCCGGAAAGGAAGCCAAACCGGGGGATAATTGACACTTGGAGGAGATATAGGTAGTTCAAAAGCCACTACGCTTCCTGTCACCTTTCAACAAGTTTAAGTCCTTATTATTTCACGCTTTTTCTCTCGTTTGTCCAATTACCACTTGTTCAACTCCTCATCCTTTCTTAATGATCCGCTCTAATAAAGGGCATAGCGGCATTATTGGTAATAATAAAAAGAAAATATCATTTTTTAAATATGTCGCTGTATAAAGCTTAAATAGTATTTGAGTAGTATGACAGTATATTTGAACGAATCTTGTACAAGACTGTATGTATGACTTTTAATACTGTGAAAACTATGAATTAACAAAGTGAAGAGTTGAAGAGTACTTAGAGTGTTTATTAACGTTTCAATTTGCTGGATAGTAAATAAATTATCTATATGAAGAGAGAGATAAGAGGAATAAGAGGATAAATAGAGGTATTAAAAGCGGGAGCTCATAAATCTAAATGGAGGGAGCTTTAGTAGGTAAGGTTTAGTTGTAGTGTAAAATTCTCGTTTCCGCTCCTCCACTTCCGAGGTCAAGTGGAAGGAGTAGACGGAAGTGAGTTGTGAGTTTCCAAACTCCCGCTCGGTTCATTTCTTTTCAAGGAAGAGTTCCGTAAGGTGGAAATTTATGGACCTCGCCATTATAAATCCCCTCTTTTCCCACCCAATTCAAGAGTCGTAAACTCTGGTCGCTCCGGCCCTCCATTCAGATTTTAAATGTTTCCCTCCTTTTACTCTTTTTTCCACTTTCGCCCTCCCAAAGAGGCCTTATGGAAACTCAACATAGGAAATCCAAGAAAACCTTTCTTTTTACACTCTGTATATACATATCAATATAAATACTGTCCTATAGCTATGATAATATATCTAATATAGATAATATACCTAATAAAATACATACTTTATATGGGTTTATATCTATGCTTATAAGTGTTATAAAGTGCATAAAATGAGAAAATGGCAAAAAACGTCAACGGTGGGGATTTTGAAATTTAATAGTGGGAAGCGTTTATTGAAAATCTCAGAAATATGAAATGATCTAGAAAGGTTTTGGAATTCAAAAAGTTCTTCATTCATGCTCATATTAGATGAGTTATAAATTAAATAAAAGCTGAAAAGAAAAAGTTTGGAGGGAAATCCGAATTTTCCGTTCTTGTACCTGTTATTGGGCTTAACCTTGTGTTCCTATTCTGTGGGGGCCAAGGAGACTGAATCCGAGTGAAAGAAGATATCTCTCCGGTTGAGTGTGTTCTCATATATATAAAGGGCTATTATATTCCATATTAGGAATCGATTCTTCTCAAGTTTCTTCCGCGGTCCAAGGGCCAGCCACAGAGATATTTCCTCGCGATTTCTCTTGGAATCGAAGAAGAGCCGAGAAAGGGAATTATGTGGGAGGTTATCCATCTTGAGAGGTTCGAGTGATTTACGCGTCTTCGGCTCAAACCTCCACAAATTCGTCATCTCTAACGGAGCATTTCCCCAATTGCTTTTCCACCGTCACCTTCGATCCTCCCAACCTCACTTATACCATGACTATTCTCTTGTTTCCATCCTTCCTTGTCTCTCCTTTCTCTATTTCATTCTATCTTTTTTCTCTACTTTCGAATCTCACTCCTTTTCAGCTATATGTATAATATAGCAGAATATAACTATATATTACTTGAGCTATAGAAATAGATGGGGTGTTTGAGATAGGATTATGAGATTGAGTAAAAAGAGAGTCAAATCCTTGAGACATCCCTGTAATTGAATTCACTTTTGAGGCTTTTGAATAACCTCAGCCCGTCCGATGATCCATGACAAAAAGGCCCATCTGCTCCCCTGGATGGAACAGAGAGCTCTAAAAGGGAATCCTGGAAATTGAGAATGGAGCTAGAAAGCATCTCTAAGAAAGTTTCTCTTGAAATCCTTCCTTGGAGTGGGAGGAGGATAAATAATGTAAATTGTCCAAAAGGGCGCGCGGAGATTATGAAAATATGGTTTTCATTTTGAAGACCAAACGGATCTCCAGTGAAGGTATGTATGAGGAGGAGGAAGGGAGAGCAAAAATTATGATTGGAATGCGAATTTCATGCATGGAGACTCGGACGCGTAAATCTTCCTTGCACATTACCATAAAATAAATTGGAAGGCGAGAGGGAGGAAGCGAGGGAAAAGAGACACTTGCATTTCCCGCTACATCCGTGAAAGCCCAATTGCATTTATTCCCCCATTTCCTACCCATTTCTTCCGACATCCGCTCGTGTCTACAATCAAAATCATAATTGAATGGCTCACTTTATTATTTAAATATTTTAAACTCCCGCCGCTTAGGTCCTAAACCAAACAATTGCTTTTATTTACATATGCGACTCGTTTTAAGTCATTTGACCAAATCTCCTTGCCACATTTGACACTGGGCTGGATCATTCATTCTTACATTTGGGATTTAATTTAAATGTAAATGTTTCATTTGGAAAAAGATATTGCAAAATTGTATTCCACACTTTATTATTATTTATTATTATTATTATTATTGCTACATTGGGATAATACTGGATCATATTCTGATAAAAATTGCGATATACTTATATTATAAATTACTTTTAGGTAAAATATACTAAAATATTTAAATTATTTTTTTGTGGTTTTCCAGAAAAATCTTTTTTAGGTTTTTAATTTCTAATGTTTTTTAATGTTTAATTGGCAGTATTTAGATATATTAACTGGAAAAACAATTGAGATTTTTACCAAGTTAATTAAAAGTTTCCTAGAATTACTATTGGTAGAAATAAAGTTTTATTTAAATAGTTTCCGTTTTTGCACTCGAATCCGGAGCGTATCTGTTCTCGTAATACAACTGTAACATTTATTTTATTAGGTAATCGATATTTCTTTGACAAAGTGCCAATGTTTTGCTTCTCCTTTTCTTCTCCTACTCCAAGGAAGGGAAGGTAGAGGAGTGGAAGAAGAAGAAGAAGAAGAAGAATGAGAGTATAAAAGATTGAACAAAGTTCCATTTCTCCTCCTCTTTTCTCCTCATAAAGGGAACTTTGAAGGAGGAGAAAAAAGTGAGATGAAAAAGTTAATTAGAATTCAAATCGATTTTCTTCCTTTCGTCCAAGTGTGTCCAGCCATTCTCTCTCATCCTCGCTGTAAAAACCAAAGGTTTTCTCTACGTGGGAAATGGGAGTTGGAATAGGAGAGAAAAGGAGAAGATGGAAAAATTGATAAGTCCCTCATGAGCAGGATTTCCACCAGAATTCCCCATCAAACAATCATGTGATGATGAGAGAAATGGAGGTCATTCCTTGTTCTCCTCTTCAGAGTGACCAATTAATTCCTTCACTCTCAGATTCACATCTTTGGACAACAGTGTTTATGCTTGTTTAGTCGAGATATCTTTATATGGCAAAATATCCAACCAACTTATTACATACCCTATATGTTCTTCATATTGGTACATGTGTTTATATTAACACAGAATAAATAAATATAAAATACTTATAATATTAACATAGAACCTATTCAAAAATACATTGTTCATATCTTGACATAATAATATAAGATTCTATACACTTATATTCTTATACTTAATGGTGTATTTTTATATTTAGGTAATATTTATTTCACACATTTTTCACATAGTAGGTATTGTACTTATTATGTTATTTTTATATAGAGAAAAAGAAGCAGATATTTGGATATGAAATGCATTTTTATTAGGAGTAATATAAATTATATGACAAGATTCTTGTGAAAGTTTATTTAATATATATTTTTCTTGTTTACTCAACGGTTAAGGCCAATTTTAGTACATAGTGTGCTGAAGGAACAAAAGTTGAGATTTTTCTTGTGAAATTCCCCACTTGGATATACTTAATAAGGATGTTTGAAAAGAATGTTTGTATGAGATATGGAACATAATGGGAGAGAAAGCGAGACATAGGACGAGACGTGATATGTTGGGGTGAATGTAGTCGAAGAGTATTTTTGTATTCTTCTTTGTGTCTTCCTTTGTTCTTATTTAGTAAAAAGAAAGGTTTGGGTCGCGGCCAAAGGAAAGGCTGGACGCGGAGAGAAAAAAAGACAAGGAAATGTGCCTAAAAGTTTTTGAGGAAAATAAATATTTCTCATTTCACTTTCCCTTTTCACTCTCAAATTGGGCTGGGAGGAAAAGCTGAAAATTACTTTTTCAATCTTTCTTTCAAAATAGCGTGAAATAGAGCATAAATGACTCTGGGATTTAGTTTAATAGACCGAAAACGTGTGAATTATCTTCTTATACTCTTATATTGCTACTATACTAGTTATATTGCGTAATCCAATATAAAACCGACTTTAAAACATTTTACATCTAATAATGAAAATGTTAAATAAACTTTACAAAACCTTGTTATTTAAACTGCGTTATTTAAAATTCTCAAAATATTATTCATGCTACAACATTTTCATTCTATTAAATTCTTCTTGAAATGAATAAATGAGAGCTTAGATTTTTTATTAAATTTCTTTTAGATTGAAAATCTTGGTAATGCTCAATTATAAGAATATAAGAGTTGACAGCCATATAAAATATAGGGATATTATACACTATACCTGGATATATAATTGGTCTTGTCTCACTCAGAATCAGAAAATGTCTTTTGTGTTAAAAAGTAAAGCTTTTGGCTATTTATTCAAGAGTATTCCCAATTAAAATTCTTTTTTCATTCCCTTGCCTGAGAGCAATTTAGGAAAAACAAGGGAACTTTTATTCAAAGAAAACCACCAAAATTAGCCCAGACGAGTCTATAGGCTCCCATTAAGACCGAATCTCATGAATAAAGAAAACAAGGAGTTTCCGGACAATCCAAAAAAGAACTTGATGTTTCCTCCCAGCTATTACGTTATATTCTACCCCTATACAATACACGCAAATAAAAAACCCACCTCACATACACAATTCACGCTCATATTACATGAGCATTATATTCCACGAAGGCATGGAGGGCGAATTAAGGAGATTTTAAGACTTGGCGCTGGAGGATTGATTGCCTTCTCTCTCCTCGAGAGATTAAATTAGGAAACAATTATAATTTACAAGATAAAGACCTCAACCTCAACGAGGGAAGTTCAAAGTGAGCTGATGAAGCCGAGCGGGAGAAAACCCCGACGTTTCGAGATGAATAGCAAATGAATTTAGATTAATAATGAAGGACTTTAAGCCCATGCTCCTTCCGGCACAAACGCTGAGGCTTTAATTCAAACCCCTTTCTTCTAGAATTATCTCATTTATTATCATTTTACATCTTTCAGCAAAGTACATCACGGAATTCTTGTATTTAATTCAATAAACATGCCCATGTTCAAAACAGAGCCATGCATGTATGTACGAACAACACAGTCATGTTGTGTCATTTGGTTCTAGAAATTTTAGATGATATTTTATTATTAACTATGTAAAACGAATATTATGAAGAGGAACGAAATGGTGAAATAAATTGTTAATGGGAAATGAATTCATTTTTCACTTATTCAATTTGGCTAAAGAGCGCGGAGACACAAAAAGCCACCTTTTATTTGTTTAGGATGCTAATGAGACGCTCCTTCATTTATTCCGAGATTATAAACCAATTTTTTAGTTGGGCGAACAACTCGAGGAATTTCCCTCGCAATTTATCAAATCTGGGTTTTGATGAGAGTAAATGGGAATTATGGAAATTTGGCTCAAAATTAAACTCCCATTAAGACCGAATCTCATGAATAAAGAAAACAAGGAGTTTCCGGACAATCCAAAAAAGAACTTGATGTTTCCTCCCAGCTATTACGTTATATTCTACCCCTATACAATACACGCAATTGGGCGAACAACTCGAGGAATTTCCCTCGCAATTTATCAAATCTGGGTTTTGATGAGAGTAAATGGGAATTATGGAAATTTGGCTCAAAATTAAATATTGATTCTTCCAATTTCCGTCTTCGCCTAATTCCCGCGAATATCCCATCTTCCAAGCTTTATTAAGAGGATGAGAAAATGAGTTTTTCACACACCTCAAATGTTCCTCAAGATGCTTGGCTTAATGGTTAGTCAAGGATTTGATAATTTTCCTTAAATTCTTAAATTTCTCTATCCTGAACTCCATACAAATATGTATAAATGTATATAGGTTTTGAGGGCTTTAGAGTGAAATGAAGCTCTCAAGTTGTCATCTTTGGAGAAAGCTGAGAAAAGTCCTTTCCCGCCCACTACATGGGAAATAGTGAGGAGATCAATGTCATTAACATATAATAGGATCCCATTAACTCAACGTTTCCCCCATAAACCTCAACTTCTCGCTGAGATGAGGGAAATTGAGCTTTGAACATGGCGCCATTACATTACATAATATTTGAGCCCATTCCTTCACTCCTTACCACCTTCTCCATACTTACATACTTCAAGCTTCTTAATGGCGGATGAGCACAACTCGCCACCTGTGATGTTCATAAGAGCTCATTTTATTTAATTACATCTTCAATCAGGCTCAGCCCACACGCCGAACTATTTCATCCTATAGGATTTCTCAACTCAGATCCTTCTACTACAATATCTTTTATCTCTATCATTTCGCGTTCACGTTCACATTCAGCCTATATAGAGTTTCCCATTGAGTTGTTGAACTGGTTGAACAACGAGATATTGTCATAACCAATAAATTACAATGGGAAGATTACCATCAACAATTTGAGGATTCAAATGGGCCATTTGAGTCATTCTAATTGAATTTAACATTGAGAGGAATAAATATTAAATTCTCCCGCTCATCATGACATCATCAGGATTTAGCAGTAGAATGAAAATGAAAGTGTAATTGAAAACTTAACAACGGGATTTCCACTTATAATTACAACATTTAATTTCCCCCGTACCTTATTACAAGAGAAGCGTTTAAAGTAAGGGATAACCCAAGATAAAATACTCCTGTCATTTGATATTGTAGTGGTAATTGTTATAATAACAATTTAACGGCCGAGCGATTGAATTATTTGCTGGCTCTAGCCCTCTTTACTATGAGGGCCACGGGGGCGGAAGAAATTGTATATTTAATTTTCCCATAATTTTGAATGTCCCGCTTGAAAAGTTTCATTTGAGCAGAAGGTTGTTTGGAATGGTGCGTACGGGTATTTGCATACTATTAGACAAATATTTAATTTAATTGTTGATGCTCTTAGTTCTCCCATTCCTTAATATTCCTTATGGTATTTAATGCTGTTATGCTGATTGTGAGAGAGTAAAATAGAAGATTGCAAACTAAACTTCAACCTAACTATTAGATTAATATAGCTTGGATGAGATAACTGTTATAAGTATTATAATGGGAACCAAAGGCGTTTGTGTGGACTATGATAGTTAAATGGATAATTCAAGTGAGGAATTCTATTCAGGTAGTTTTAACAAGAGAAATTTGAATAAGAGCAATGATTTGCATAATGGAGTAAACACGAACAGGTTGAAAGGGATTAACCAAAAGGAGCTTTCCCTTTCACCAGCAATCCCTTTATGTTGAAAGAGAGAATAAGAGGGGATTGTTAAATGTGGAGTTCGAAAACGAGCAGCAGGAAATTTCAAAGTTAAAAAAGACAATTGAGGATTTATTGGGCAATTAAGGTTGAGGTTAGGAAGTTTAAAGAGGAGTCCCCGAGCGACGTTCCCAACTCGACCAAGTTTATGAGACAAGTGAGCATAGGGGGAATGGGAGTGATCAGCGGGGGAAATGGGGATTTATTCCTTTAATTCTCCTCTCTGTACTCTTCCAAATCCCTCCGAACGTCCGGTCCAATTCTCAGCCATAATTAATGAATCTTGATCAGATATCCCTTTGGAAGAAGGGGGAAAGTGATTGGGAGAATTTGGAATTGTTTAAAGATTCCGCCAAGACTCAACAGCTTTAATTTGATGGGTCTAATCGGCGCCGGGGAATAAAAAAGTGTTTAAGCTGAATCTCCTCATTAATCCGTGCCCCATTACCATAAACTTATTTAATTAAAAAATCACTCAGCTTGGGATCCAGCTGAAGAAGGGCGGCAAAACTCAAATTTTCATTATTTGAAATGGATCTTTGAAGGATATTGGACTCTTTTGTGAGTTAGAAAAGGAGGAAAGTTTCGCACAGTTCGAGTCGGAAATCACCATTGTACATTCCCATTAAATAAGAAATACTGATTGAGCTTCTTTTCACATTATCGTAAATTTAACTTTGCAAAATCCATCCTAAAAGACCTGAACAAACTTTGGGCTTTTTTCTCCTTTTAAGCCAAACGCACAATTTCTACTTGACGAAAAGCCTTTTGCAATTATAATGCTCAACCTTTAGACTAACGAAGGCCTTATAACGCATTTAGATTTGACGTTAGGTTGTATGATTTGTATGTGTTTAGGTGTTTAGGCGATTGATAGTTATATTGATATTTAGAGGTAGTAACAATATTTCTTAAAATTGAGAAATTTTATTATAATTTAAGCAGTGATCAATTCTGAAAAAGTAAATGACCAAGAATTAAAAGAATATAGAGCAGATTGCTGTGCATATTTCTAGCATTGAATTTATCGAAAAGTCATGGAACGTCAACTTTTCTTAATCATGTGAAATGGATCGCTAAAGGCGATCTGAAACGGAATGATTTAATTTTAAGGAGTTTTAATTGGTTTCAAAGGAATATTCCAATTCCATGGCTTGGCAAAGTTGAAATAGGATATTCAATCTTATTTGAATCGTGGGTTCCTTATGCAATTATGACGAAATAGGGCTTTCGTTTCGCTTACAAATTCACTTCTAAAGGAGAAGGATGAAGCGAAATTCTATATCTTCATTTATTTCCATATTATTATTCGTATAGATACAAATACTTAGGCAATATGAGTTTTAAAAAATATATTTAAAATTATAAACTTATTAATTATTATAGAATTATTGATTAATACATGCGTAAGTATATATATATATACTTACACATGTACATATATATATACACTATTACTTACACTATTATAATTTATTATGAAACATGTAATTACTGAAGCTCAATACAAAATCTAATACATCCAAGGAAAAGTAAAATTGCAATGACCATGCAACTACTTAAGTTTGCAATTGATAAAGGACGCTGGTTATTTTTTAAACCTTTATTATCGGTTTTATACTGTGGTTCATCTATTTGATATAAATATATTGAAGACTTTGTTTTGTATATTTTATAAGCAATATACTTTTGATAGTTGATACGCTTGTGATGCCAAAATTTTGTTATCTCAGAGTCTTTCGTGAGAATTTAGTTGATAAATCAAAAAATAATCCACTTTTATATAAATTCCCCAAAAGCAAAATCATCAAAAGCCACAAACCAATACTTAATTCTAAATCACGTGTTTTCCTTATCTTCTTCATAATAAAATTTCGTTGGTTTTAAAAATTAGAATGCTCGAATAAAACTAATAAGAATATTTTTCTGTTTGATCAAGTGTCAAATTATAAATTTTTACTGCTGTATTTAAAACACAAAAGCGTTCATCCACACTTATTAAATTAAAATCGCATTTTGAGGAAATTAAATAATCTAAATCTGAAAGAATATAAAGGCAAGCTCGATAGAAATTTTTGTTCATGTTTTAAATGAATTGAATAAAATCCTACAAGATGTTTTTAATTCATTAGGATTTAAGTCACTTAATTCATCTATATAATAATTGAAATAATTTCTATGTAAATTTACAGTTAGGCAAAATAATTTTAATGTAGATGGTTAAATAGGTATTTCAAAAGATTACAATCGCATTTAATTGAATATTGAATACATTATTAAAGTTTATTAAATAATAAACTATACTTTCTTTACCTAAGTGATTTCTTATGATTTCTTTAAAAGTCAATACAATATAAGTTGGGTTAATTAATTTTGTAAAAATGAGCTTCTATCTTCTGTTGTATTTGTAATAATATATTTTTTGTTAATGTTTTGTTGGAAATGAGTAAAACATTGATCTGCAAGGGATGTTTCATTTGATAAAACACCATTTGATCATATTTTGAAGTTTCATTTATTGATATTGATATAGATTTTATTTCTTCATTAATTTCACAAATAATTGAAAATATTTTGAGTAATAAGTCAAAATATAATTTATCCCTGTCAATTAATATTGAGCATTAAATTTTCAAGAGTCCGGTCACAGTCATAATTGCATACAAATTGTTAACCTCTCCGTCGCGTCATAACTTATTATTAATAAAAAAACAATATTTTTAATCATTATTTAATGAACTTAAATTACATGAATGATAACAAGTGCACATTTTTTGAAGAATTTTGAATAGGAGCAAAAAGTTTTTACTCAATATTCATTAATCATTATGAATGCATTAATAGTTCTCTTAAGCGACACCAGCATTACGTAAACCTTAAATTAGATATGACAGTTAGAGCTTTTACATGAATTAAATATGACTTCATGAATAAGTTTTTTTTAGGTTGGTTTCAATGAAACGTTATGCTCATTTGAAAACTGCATTTAATTTATTGAACTACATCGTAAAATAGAAATTGACTTAGCAATTTAATTTTATTTTATTCGAGTATTTTGACAAAATAAACGTCATTTTTTGTGCAGTTTCCAAATGACCACAGCGTTTCATTGAAACCAACCTAATTTGACTTTCATGAATGTTGTATGTATAAAATATAGTTATTTATTTACTGCTTTTGATTTTGGCTTGAAAGCTCGAGACTGTCGAGACTCAAAGGAAAGTACTCAGAATCCTAACGCGTGATCTTTTAAAGGAATGATGTGCGGTCCAATTTTGAATTTTGAATAGACCATTTGTCTGAATAGGAATCACCTTGTATAAAGGGAACACATAATTTTCCCCTCCCAGCCCAAATAAGCATAATTAAGGAAAAGGGGTTCTCCAAAGGGAATCTTGTTAAAGGATTCTCTTCTTTCACTCAACTTTCTTTAATCTCCTCAAATATATAATTACAAAAGGGGAAATCAATTCTTCATCTTATGCTAAGCCCATTTCATAATCCGCTCTTAATGAGACTTTCCAATTTCTCTCTTATTCAATTAATTCTCTATTCAGGTCCAGAATTTTAAGATCCTGGTCTTATTAACTCCCAGTCTATAAATTTAAATAAACCCGGCAATTCTACATTTACATTATCAAAAAGCAGCAAAAATATTCTCAAAAATTCTCGAGAATTCTATTGCGTGAGCGTGTTGCCCTTGTCATGTAATAATAGAGATAATAATCTTATATACCAAAAGTATACGACGCAAGTATACTACCGTTACTTTAGCACACCCTGATATAATACACTTATATAATATTTAAAAGCAGGGTTGCGTTCAAGCTCCATAAGGAGGTTCAAGCAAGTGTTTGAAGTGTGTAAGATAAAAGAATTGAGATTAACAGACTCGAATAGCGTCAAGCGAAGGGTTGGATGTGAGTAAGCGGAAACAAGTTGGTCCCTTGGGGGGAAACAGGCGAGGATGCGAAGAGGAAATGTTCATACAGGACCAAAAGTCCCTTTATTTACGCTAATTACAACAGACTAAATGGCCATGTACTTCCTATAATGATCTCTCACAGCTTTTAGTCCATCACTATACATTTCCCTTTTTGCTTTCAGACTTTTGAGAATTAAAGTGTAATAGGATGTTCCTTAAATTCGTATCTTTCCCATAAGCAAACAAACTAAAGGTTTTAAACTAAAAGTCCCTTGAACAATGCGCGAGTTTTTTGAGCTAAATATTTAATACTTTTTTATCCAATATAATACATTCTTTATCTGATATATTTGTTTTGAGAAAACCGTTTTCTATACAGTTCACTATGCACTGAAGCAATACGGCACTTCTGGTATTTAGTGCACATAGTGAATGGGTGTGGAAGTAAAAATACTTGAACACAATGCTTGTCCATGAGATTAAATAAAGTCCTTATCTCCTCTCTTTGCTCAAATTACCGCGAGACTTATTTCTTTAGAACCACGTGTGACTTCTGTATGGCCAGACTGGTGTGTGTAGCTGGGTGTAAGTATATAAATTCCCCGCCGACGACCCAGGAGGTTCCTTTAAGAGGAATTTTTCTCCTTCGGCCTCTCCAACCAACCAAGTACTTTCGCGAGTATTAGAATGTAAAATCAATTTTTTCTCTTTCCTTCCCAGCACTGGAGGGTTTGAAGTTGATAAATTACAGAACCTGGATGGGCCTCACTTGATTTATTATATTGCGACTCTCACTAGGAAAAGTCGCACTGGCCCAATAGAGAAAAATACATTCCCATCTATTACCATGCATTTCCACAGAGGAGACTCAGAGAGGGAAAAGAGTTCAGTAGAAAAACCTATTTCATATTAACATTTTTATCGGTTTACAAATGCGAGGGGAAACACATAATCTCTGTCAAATATCAATTCCAAATTCTCTTTAACACTCAACCCAGAATATATACATTTTCTAAATGTACTTTTTACACACACTGTATAAATACATACACAAAACCATAGGCTTATCATTTTTGAACTACATAATACCCCTATATATTCTAAGATTGTGGTTATACTTAACTAACGGATAGGATATATAACTACGGTTATATAGCTCTTACTGCATATTTATCCAGTAGAAAGTCAGATCAAGTCTCCGTGTTTAATAATAGGGAAAGTTCCATAAAAACATTGTTTTCTTCGAGTTTTAAGCGAAGGACGAGAAAATTGAGTTTAGCAGAAAGGAATCGGAGAAGGAAACAAGCAATTTTTACGCCAAAACAAACTTTGAGAGTGAGAATGAAGTTTTTGAATTGTTTCTCGTTGTACATGTTGGAAAGGAAGGCAAATGTTCTCGGGGAGTCTACTTACATAGTCAAGGCCGATCGCGAGATGGAATTTGGAGCAATAAATCCTAGGCTATTGTACTACGTCATGTTTGGGTCGAGATTAAGAACATTTTTCATAATCTCGTTGGACGGTTGAGAAAGTGCGGGGGAAAGAAAAAGCGTTACATCAGCACCAAGGGAAAAACTACAATCGAACTCAATCCCCAAATATATACGAGTGTGTGTGCTCACGGCCTGAGGGAAATAAAAATGACAGGAATCCCCAAACGAGCCATACGCTTGACAAATTCACTCATTCCTATATACACGTAAACTTTACATTGGCTCGTCCCATATAGAGATATAGAAACTTTCATGCAGTTGACTATATAGTAGGATTGAATTCTTCATTCTTCCCATGGAGATATCTTCTTCATTTCAGCACTCTGAATTATCGTCCTTTATTAAAAGATAAACGCTCTTTTTATTATCACCCAAGAATTTATTCAATTACTTAACCATAATTCTCCATATCTTTCTTAATGTATTAAAATATTACTTGGAAATTGAAATAAATGAATTTTAAAAATAATAGAATTTTAAATTTCGCCGGCTAAATCTGGAAAAAATTTAAATTAGAATGAACGGGAACTTTTGCAATTTAATATTGCAAGTAAATTGTGTAATTTGATTTAAACATTTAAGAATGTTCTTACTTAGGTACATAAGCATAGCTGGGAGATAATTTTGGGAGGGGAATTTTTTTTTATTGAATGATGAATTTATTTTATCATTACTCATAGTTTGATGTCAGATATGTAGAACATATTTGAAAATGAAGCGATGAAAAGATATATGAAATATGAGTAAGAAAGGAAATGAGAAAATGCCTTGAATTCCTTTCCCCATACATATTTTCCCTTTTATGTAATATGAAAATACAGCGTAAGTAATGGATGGTTGGAAGGGATAATGAAGATGGAGGAGTTATTGTCTCCTCATCAACTCTCAGATTGGGATGAGATTTTGTGGAAGATTAAGGGAAAAGAGTCCTGAAATTAAACCCGTCGGTTCCCCCTCTTGACTTCAAGCCAAATATTGATTCCCCTTCAATTCACTCCGCCATAAAAGATTAATAAGTAGGTTACCAGGGTTTCTCACTTCCATTCCACGTCACTTAACATTACAGTTTCATAGTTTCAAATTAGGGTAATTTTCAACATTGGTGCCATTTTTAAGCTATTGAGTCAAATCCATAATTTTGAATTTCCCACACTTGGCTAAATCACTTAGTTGACATTAAGTTGGATGGAATTTTTAGTTTATGTACTTTTATCACAGTGAAAATGTATTTTGCAAGTACTTATATGAAATCGTCATGTTTTTGCCACTTTAGGTAATTGAAGTTTATTTGCTTATTCCAGGGCTGGATCCTCGACTTAAACCCGTATTGGTCTTCGTCCACGGCGGTCGATTCGCGTGAGTTTCCCATAATTTATAAATTAAAACGGCGCTAAAAGCGTCACATTTGAGTCCATTAACCAAAACTGTTCACTTTTCATGTCCTTACTTATGTATTAAGACCCACCATTGCACTCTTTGTACAACTTAATCCACTTAGACGGCCATATATGGAATATGTTCATGCTACTATGCAAATATACATCGATTATATTAATCATATTCTGAAAAAAATTGAAAAATTAACAATTTTTTAACCTTTTTCATAATACATTATATCCTTGTTATATTTCATAGCAATTTGAGTCTCTCTGAAGAATTTGATGTTTTAAATATTCATTTGAAAATAAAACAAAGACCATTTTTGTTTAAAATCGTAAATAATTAAAATACCTGTAGTAACACGTTATTTCCTACATCTTCGTCTAAGTGGATTAAACTGCATATGTAAAGTGTTAATTTGGCTCTGTTTAGACAATTCGCCATTACCATTAACTTAATGGCACCAATCTTGCATTTACTAAACTTTTTGTCTCAAATTAATAAAGCAAATGTGAAATTACAAAAAATGAACAAACTGTTGAAAAGCAATGAATTAATCAACACGGCCTAATAGGCCAAGTCGGGAAGTGAAAGTCCAATAAATGAAAATCCATGTTTTTCATTATGTTGAAGTTGGGGCAGTGGGAATTTGTCGGACGGCACGGTGCTCTCGGCCTATTCAGACGTTATATTTGTCAGTCTCAATTACCGGCTTGGCGTACTTGGTAAACACGACTCATTTTTCTTCCTTTATAACCCTTTTCTGTTACTCCTAATATCCCAATAAACAGTTGTATGTGAATTGTTCCTAGCTCTCCTAGTTCCTAGTTCTTGATTACATTGTGAAACTGTCAAATTCCACAGTCTTGATTAAATCAGTTCATCCAAAAGGTTGATTGAAGTAAAGGTAATGTTGGCGCTTGTAATTGCAGGTTTTCTTAACGCGAACGCCTCGCCGGGGTCAAAACCGCGCGTGGCGAACTACGGGCTGATGGACCAAATCGCGGCGCTTCATTGGATCAAGGAGAACATCGTGTTCTTCGGCGGCGACCCGGAGAATATCACCCTAATGGGCTACGAGTCCGGGGCAGCTTGTATTCATTTCCTTATGTCATCGCCAGCCGTCATGCCTGGTAATTCTTCTCATTTTTCAGCTCTGTATGCCCTCCTCTTTGGTGTATTCCCGCCTCTTTCGTCGCACTCCCTCCTATTTATGAATTATACATTTGACATGATACACACGTTAAGCCATTCCCCCATGATTTATTCATCCTCATAAAATACATCTCGAAGGACTCGAGTACAAATTGTACTCTTGTTACTCCGTCTTATGCACAAAGATCCGTCCCGCCGTAGGAGAGGAAATCCTCATTATTCCTCAGAGACTTCATGACCTCGCACGTTCCAAAGTTCCTTAATGTGCAAAATCATGATTTTAAAGCAAACTCTTCATTTGTTATAAGGAAAATGGTAATAAAGATTTTACAAAATTCCTTTATATCTTCTTCCTTTCTGAGAACCTCAACGATTCAATTTAGGCATACATTTCAAGTAAAAATATTTTGGATATTAAAATTTAAATGCTTGTACACATACATCTGTATTATGTGTATTAAATTATTTTCAACGGAAAATTGAAATTCCATTTTTTGTTCCCGTTTCCATTCCATTGGCGACTTTCGAAATTTTGGCAATCATGAAAAACTTTCGAATAAATTAAAACTACTAAAGATTCTCATTTATTTTCTTAACGGTAGCCATAAGATTTCTTATATTTCCATGCGAACTTGCCTAAGCTCTTACTGTTCAAAGTTGAAACCAGTGTCGTTAGACAAAAACTTTTAGGCTGATTGGTAGGTAAGGTTAAATAGAGGTCCGCGTTGTGTGGGAATTAATTTTTGTAGGCTCTCTAAAGGATTTTTCAAGTATCTCGGAAAACTAGGAAATAAAACGTAATGGACTTTAGAATCGCTTGAGGGCTGAGTCAATTACAAGTTTTTGTCCCTTATTGTTGAGCCGGTTGAGAGGAAGCGATGGACCTTAAGGTTTCTCCCTACAAGGCCCATCTGACTCCAATCTAGTGAAATGTAAGGAATCCAATTATCCGAATGACACGCAGGATTATTTCATCGATCCATCCTCATCTCCGGGTCTTCGGCTGCCCCATGGGCCCTCGTGTCCGACCCCGCGGCCGTCGCCCTCGCCCTGGCCGAATCCCTCAACTGCTCCTTGTCGCCCGGGACTAACTCAACTAACGCCACGGTCGCCCCGTTGCCAGCCAAAGAACCCGCTCATCACCACAAGACTTCCTCGGCGTCTTTCTCCTCCGCCTCGGTCGACCCGGTGTTGGAGTGCTTGAAAAATAAGCATTTCACCTACTTCACCCGCTTTGCCCCGCCCAAGTTCTCTGTCGACTTTGGGCCGAGCATTGATGGGATTGTGATCAAGTCAAACTTTCGGGTAAGGCAATCACACAATGAAAACCTCATTTATAACTACGTCTTACTTGTGATACAAATTCCCTGTATTAGCAACCAGAAAATCCCTTATAAATTATAGGGGAAAAGTTTCTTGGAAGAAATCTAAGAATTGCATACAACTATGTTATTGAGTTTTATAGTCGCTCTTTGTATTAAATATGTGAGAGGAAATTTTGAAATGCTCTGAGAGCTCAATCAATAAAATGATAAATATCCTTACTGGCTAGAAGGATGCCATGGCTTTCTTATAAGGATCCGTAATGATTGTTTAATGTTAATAATGTAAAATACATCGTGCTTGGAGTCTAGTGGGAATTTGACGATGAATTTAAACCTCTAGAGAATTTTCTTATATAAAATCTAAATCCCCTATAAAACCATACGCTCTATATGTTTTTTTTTACTATTTTATATATTTGTATTCGTATAAAAATGAGAGATATAACACATAGTAACGATACTACAAGGATATTCAAAATTCATATGGTTTTCTAAACATATTTTAAGTCAATATATAGAATACTATCTATTATGTAACATATATAGTATTGTTATTATGCGGTTGGTTGTGTATTTTGGGTCTTTGGCTGGTCTTTGTTGTTAGATTGTGAATAAATGGGGAGAGAAATGGAAAACATAAAGAAAGACACGGCGAGTTAAAATCCCTAAAGAGCTGAGAAGGCAAGGAGAACCAGCTTACCGGATCGCGTTACATCTGACAGTGACTAATGAAAAAACTTTCACCGAGAGTCAGAGTCATATTAAAGGGAAAAGAAAAGGAACGTTAAAATAAAATGGATAAATACGCGCTCGAACTTTCCTCTGCTCCTTCACTTCCCCTCACATTTGAGTACAAGTGAGAGGAAAGGTAGCAGAGGGGGTTTTGGGTTTTTAATAAGGAACTTACAAGACTTTCATTCTAATGAACACAGGCGAGTTGGGAGGGAACTGCGGGAAAAAGAGACGTTTTCAAAAAGTACGACATCCTCTTTGGCCTCTCTTCACTCGAGAAATTAACTGCCTTCTCGGAGGTAAGGAAAACTCAAAAATTCCATTCTAACATAATAAATACGAGTGGTAATATATGAAGATTCGCTCATAAATCATCAACTTTTTCAAAATTTCTTCTTGAAAACTTACAATAATATGCATATTCCTTTAATACTGATTGACGACTTTAATATGCTTTTGTTTAAAATTTCCACCCAAAACTTTTTTTTTCTTTTTAACTTGTCTACATATACTCAGATTTTGACACTTTTTTACACTTAGAATTTTAGAATTTTCATTGCAGTAAACAATGGTAAAAGTTGTTACTAAAAGTTGTTCGGTAGATGTAAAAACACATATAAAAGTTTAATCTGCATCTTCAACATTTTATATATAAATATAAATAGATATAATAACAGCTAGTATAAGATTCCGTAATATATTTTATATGTATATAATAATATCCAATCCCAATCCCTTCTAATACTTAGAATTGGATAATGTTGGAGTTTACATTCATATATAAGACTTTCTAAGCTTCCTGTATGGTCAACACTGAAAGAAAGTAAAAAAAAAGACGATAAAGAAAGTAAAATTGTGAAAGGCCGCCAAGATGGCTTGAGTTCAAAGTAAAGGATTTGAAATTACCATCCCTGACATTTAATCTCTTGGCAGGCTGACTTGACTTTTGGGTTTGAGGCCACAAGACGCGACGCGATTCTTCGGACATTGATTAGGAATTCTTATCGCTACCACCTCAACGAGATTCTCGCCACCATCACGAACGAGTACATCGACTGGGAAAAGTAAGTCTCTCACACCACCAATCCAATTCACTTTAACTCACTCCGCCGAGTGACATCGTTGACAAGATGGGGAAAGGAAACAAAAGGAAGGAAAACAAACCTCTGGACAAATTGAATGACGCGGGGTCCCATTAGCCTAATCTCATTAATCAAATCCTCCACTTCCCCTCACCGCTCGCTCATTATTGGGCGCCTAATTTTCCCCGCTTGATATTTATTTAATTCGAAGCTGTTGGATTAAAAGTATGTCTATATAACCTTGGATTAAAGTATAACCTTTGAGCAAAGGTGCTATAACCTTTTGAATGAACTCAGAGCTGTTCAACATCCTGTTTCCACCCGCGATCTCACCGTCAACGCCGTGACTGATGCCCTAAGCTTGGCCCCGCTCATTGCCGCTTCAGAGTCCGTACATGGAAATAAGGCCTTTTTCTATGTGTTTGAACACGCCACAAAAGAAGGACTTTATAATTACCAGGTATAAAAATTTCACATCAAACACTCTCAGCTTATCGGATTAAAATAAAAATTGAAGGTCTTTTTGTAGTTGATTTTTTGTAGTTGCATATTTGAAATACTGTATTTCCAATTAAATTAACTATGGTTATGGCATATGGCTAAGTTAAGTTAAGTTGGGTTTGTCAATTTGCAGATTTTAGCCTTTTTATTCCAAAATGTAATATTTACATGTTGGCTGCAAATTAGTGGTGAGGTTAATTAGTAAATTGGCTCAATTTAAAATGTTTCTGTCGAGAGTGTATTGTTGAGGAATTTTGTATATTTGAGTCAAAGCAAATGAATTTGAAAAGGCGTGAACGTGAAGTGAAGTCAAATGTAATGAAGGGAAATGTGTGTTTGCAGAATTGATCAATTTGGTTCATTAAAGAAGGCAGGTGAAGGCGGGAAAGGGAATAATTCATGAGGGAGATGAAGGAGGCAGTTGGGTCAGATAATTCCTTCTGTTGCGGTGAGTCAAGAGGAGGAGGAGATTAACGACCAAAGGGAAAATCAACCAAGATGATGTTGAGAGACAACTTTCCCTTCAGCCCAACTAAACCCCTTTAAGCGAATAATGAACGCTCTTCTTCAAATCCCACTGTTAAAATACTAGTACAAATTTATTCTACTCTACTACACAATAATACGCTACTAGACAATGCAAAAACCATGCAGCAAACACTAGATAAAATCTACAATATACAATGTATAAGATGTTCGGGTCTCAAAAGATGTCCGGTATATAAGGATCAATTTTTAAGTTTCTTTAGTCTTTATCACATCTCATTATGAGTGATGTAATTTAAATATGACCTAAGATACTTATACTGTCATTTTAAATTAAATATTGTGAAAAATTAAAAACAAAAGAAAATTTTAGCAATAATTGATCATACTAATAAAGAAAATAATGAAGGAATGTTCAAAAATTAAGTTAATTTGTTTGAAAGTAAAGACAGCGAGAGAGTATCTTGCTCTCATTTCAATCATTTTTGTGTAAATATTCGAAAAAATATATTGAGCTTTGAAAATATATTTAAAGATATCCAGGGGTTAGGAGGAAAAAATTTAAAGATGTCCCGGGATATCTTTCGGCAAAATACGGCAAGTATGCAATGCATACAGTTTAGAATACAATATGTACAAGGAGAAAACAAGGAGAGAATGTGAATAATATATAATATAAGAAATATATCAGAATGGGAAATTGCGAGTCTTTGTAGTAAATAAGGGGAATAAGGGCTAATCGCGGTTTAGAAGAGAAACCAGGTTTAGATTGTGTATGATGGATAGAGAAAGCATGAAGAGTCTAAGTTCGAGCTGGGGAATCTCAGGACTCATTGAGGATGAATTAGGATTCCGAAATTTCTCATTTGAGGCCTTGGCAATAGGCTCCTGAGAACAGGAGGAGAAAATTGGATTAAATGTTCGCGTTGGAATTCCTGGGTTTAATATCAACTTGTTCTCTCAAGCGATCTGGGGCTGGAGGAGGTGAGGAATTAAATTACATCTTTGGCCTTCCGCTCATCGAGGCCGTGACGGGCCAAGTCCTTCCTTTCATCCCGACACCACTACCAGCGAATTACACAAAAACAGAAATGGCTCTCTCTGAACTCATCATCACTTTCTTATCAAATTTCATACATACTGGGTAAGTTTATTTTGCATTTTCAAAATTTCCAGATTTAGTATTCAATTTAATATTCACATTTTCCGTCATATAATATTTATAAAGATTTTATCTTTACAATCTTAGTATTAAATTATCTCGAAGAGCTTTTTTAAGTATGATCTCTTATTAATATCAAATTATACTGACTTCAGACTTCACTGAAGAAAAGATCTTAAGACAATTTATCCATAAAAGGCTTTCTATTTGAAGGTCACCATTGAGTATTTTTTTAAATATTTTTTGTAAGTTTGAAAGGAAGAATGGATGGTTTTTTGTTGGGTGAAAGCATTTAGTAAAAAAGGAAGTTCATGTGTTCAATTAAAGGAAGTAGTTGAAGATAATTGCTTGGTTTTTCCAGAGATCCGAACGAACCATTGAAGAGCGATGGGAATTGGCCGATCTCAAAGGAGCGGAATCGGTTTAAGAACACTGGTTGGGAGCCGTACGAGAGAGTTCATCAGAAGTACCTGGAAATCAGCGCAAATAAAATCCGGACGCGGTCACACTACCGTGCTCATCAAATGGCAATTTGGCTTAGGTACACTCTACTTTTCTTTTTATAACTAACTATACATGCTTCATACAAAACACATCATTTAATTCATTTATATATTACACTTGTAATATTGTGTTACCTTGTGTCTTCAGCTATATACTCTGATATTATATTACATTACTACAAATTGAATTTTACATAAAGTCAAATGGCACAATGTCATTTGAACCTTATTGAATGTACAGTAAAATCCTTTATAATAAATCCGGTTAAAGCGAACGTAATGCATTTACTCCTGTTTTAATGAACCGAAATTTTAGTCCCAAAACTAGTAAATTCTTATACAACCTATGTTATAAGAAATTCGACTATAATGAACTTCCGGTTATAGTGAACGAAGCTCGTCGATCCCTTGACATTCATTATAAAATGATTCTACAGTATTATTGTTCGTGTGCATGGAATGTATTTTGTTCACTATAATCATTTAATTATAATCGCATGAGTTATTAAATGCTACGAGTTGTAAGTTATATGCAGTGAGTACCTTGAAATAAAGAGTGTGTATTAGCTACGAGCATTGTTAATGTGTAAGGAGGGGCAATTAAGCTTTCGGTTCTAAACGAGGCTTAAACTTGTCCCATTACCGTTATTTCTCACAATTAAATCCTGACACTAATGGGGGTTTGAACAAGGCGTCGTTGGGATGACAATAAGTAAAAGTACTTTCCCCATCTGCATCTCCCCACTCAGCCCCTAATTTATGACTTATGGCGAGGTTGTCGAGTGTCCAGTCAACTCGGGGATTTACAATCCAACTCCATCTCCGTCCCCATCTTCTTCTCCCGGTTCTCCCCGCCATCCCATCATGACTAAGAGGAGGCGGACGGGGAAGGGAGAAAAATGCGGGTCGAATGGACGACCGACATTTACGAGTCGCCCGCCCGCCCGAACACTAAACCACTTCAAGGACCACCCATAAGACACCCCCTGCATTTCCCTATAAAAGGCCATGGGAAAACTATAGAGAATTACAACCAACAACACACAATCACAATAAGTACAAGCAGTACAAGAGAACCAAGAGCAAAGATAGAAACATTGTAGAGAAAGGTTGGAAAGTAATAGAGAAAGGAATAAAAGGGAGGAAGAAGAAGAGAAAAGAAAAAGCAGGGAGGGAAAGTGGGTAAATCCATTTCATCTCCTTGAACAGCGGCAGCGGTGGGGAAGAAAGAGAAGAAAGAAAGGGAAGAATCAATCCTCATAAACAACTTGAAGATCAACTTCACTCCCCCCGCACACAAACATCTTAGGAGGGTTGTGGGTCTAATGTGAAATTTGGGAAGAATAATATTTACCTTGCTCCTCCGAACCTCTTTAGTTCTACTCCTTAATTTATAACCATCTTTTGTTGTTCTTGGCCCAAGTGCCTCTTCAGTCTCAATCGTCTCCAAAAGGACATTCAACAACATGTGATCTCATGCACTCACCAATGTATTTTAAACTTCAAACAGACCTTTTGTAGACATGCTTACTTTATATAACTACCTATGTCTCTATTACACAAGGAATACTTAGAGGAGTTCTATTATGTGTATTATAGATACTCTATGTGACATTATAGTTTGTATACCTAGTCATGTATCTAATGTATTAAAAACATCTTCATTTTGCTTTATAAAGTAGTCTGCTATGGGTAGCTTTAATAATGTTTTATGTAGTTTTTGTGAGCTACCTGGTTAATGCTCAATTGAAGGCTCAATTGATCATTAAGATGTATTGTATGTAATATGGAGAATAACCGAGCCATGGCGCGATTTAACTCTATTTAATTATCTATTAATTACAGTGAGATTGATAAATTAGCGTCTTGCATTGCTTGGTAATATAAATTTTAATTTGAAATGATTGTTTGAATTGCCGGAAATTACACCTTTTTTAAAAGCGGCAAATGACTAAATGTATAGTAAAAAGGTATTGTGCCAAAGTTGCTTGTTTCAATTTTTAATTTGCTTTTGAGTTCCTCTATTCTCAAGTGATCTTTGACCTTTGACGGCATTTTAAGTGTAATGGGTAATGTTTCGCGAGTTTTGGCCAATGAGATTGAAAGGGTTGAAATTGGTTAAAATGGACAGTGTAATTAATAGAATAATAATTTTCTTGAATATTGAATGAGCCTTTGATTAATACATCAAGAGCTCGGGTAATTAATAATTAAAAAGGAGACCATGGAGGTCTTATGTTTCATTTTGTTCATGCAGACTCGTTCCAGAGCTCCAGCGAACAGGAGCTTTTTACTCATCAAATATACATAATAGAATGAAAGGAGGATCCGATCCTTCCCTCTACGTTGGAAGGTATGGCACCTTAATTTACATTTATAAATATACTTTCACTGACTCTCATCTTACAAAATACTGACTAAAACACTGCATGCTTAATTATATAAATACTTACTAACTTACTAACATTGTACTAACTAGCCATCATACATAAGAAAATCCATTTACATTCTCATTTTTCTCGGTTCTCGGTAAACTCATGAAGTCATGAAGTACTGAGATTATTATTTTACATACCTAATATAATAAAATGACAAATGATAACATTCATAAACATTTATATGCAAGTCTGGACTTTATAGTTTTACATACATCGATGATTTTTTAAGTTTATTTAACCAGTATATGATTATATTCATGTCAAAGCTTTTGCATAATTATTTAATGAAAAAGTCTGCTGTCTAGACAAGTCGATTTTATTTCAAATTTTGACCACAAGTAAAGAGATGTCTGGATGTTGGTTAAATCACTAGTATTATATTTTGATCCCATTTCCCCAAAAGCCCACTTAGTCTTATACATAAAAAAATTAGTTATTTCATTCAAGGACTGGCGTAGGAGAAGCAGTCCTTGATTAGGCACATTATTAAACTTGGAAACTCCACTTGGAAACTCCTTGAACTTTTGAATGAAACTTGGGCGGAAATGTGAGATCATCTTGAAATCTTCAAGAGCTTCCTTTGAAGAACAAAAGGCTCCTGACAATTATCATCATCGGATATTGAGATCAAATTCCCACTTGTGTTTGTGAACATATAATAAGAGTCTAATTTGAGGATATAGCCAAAGTTAATCGGCTCAATTCGGTTCAGAGACTCTCCATAATGGATTCCGCATTCCACTTATTAAATGAGGATCATTAAGAACACCAAAATATTTCACAAATTCCCCTTTATTCCTTAAGTTGTCCTGTGAGAGATTTCTATAGGAAAATTACACTAGAAAACCTCATTTCGAGTTTTTATTTTCTTTTTGGGTAATAAGGAACTAGGACAATTTGTAGTGCTAATGATGGCCAATTAAAGGAGCAATTAACCGAATTAATATTGGCCTATTAAAAGTTTTAGGTTTGTAAAAAAGGCGGTAATTTTTTTCTTTGTTGGGAATTTATTTGAGTTTATTATATTTTTGTTTTTTAGTCCTCGGCTTAGTCAAGAGGAAGATCCTTTGGCTGGCTCAAGTTATGATATTGAGCTGGACGGGTTGAATCACAATGGCGAGCCGCCGATTCCCCCGACAACTTGCATTTCTCCGCTTTCACCACAAGAAGCCTCGAGCTCAGGAGCCACGGGAGAAGTTCGCCAAAATGACACGTCACTTGAACCTTCATATTTCTCACCCTACTCGACTGCTCTTTCATTTACAATTGCCATTGGTAACACATTTATTTAATTTTTTATTCATTATAAATGTCCTGTTCTAAATTTCTTTTGATCAATTGTCTATTATAGCTTTTTCTCATTTCCTCAATTATTTCAGAATTTCTTTATTTTCAAATTTTTGCAGAATTCCTCTTTTTTCAATTTTTGGAGAATTTTTCATCCATTTTCTCAATTTTTGGAGAATTTTTCTTCCATTTTCTAATCCAAATCTCAATTTAATCTCAATAATGTAACAGAGTAATAATTTGATCTTAATGGGTTTTCCAGGTTGTTCGCTTCTCATTCTCAACGTGTTCATCTTTGCTCTCGTGTACTACCAAAGGGACAAAAAGCGAGCGGGAGTCGAGCGCGGGAAGGATCAACAAAACGAGGGGAATTCCAGCGGAAAATACACCAACGAGCCGCCCGAGCTCCTCAAAAACTCATCAAATGCCGGGACGTCGACACATGTGGATGGCGGGCCGCCGAACCTCGGGGTTCACCATTGCCAAGCTCATGGGCACACACAAGGTAATGCGGGACATCGGGGGATTTTGCTTTCGCCGCCTCAGCAACACTCCACGCATCATCAGCACATGGCTCAAGTCCTGGGCGTCGCGACGCTGCCAAGGTCAAACGGCGGCGTCAACGTCGTTTTGTCAACTTTGCCAAAGCCACCGCCGCCGCCGAGGAATTTTGCAAATTTCTCCACTTTGCCGCATAAAAGCTCCCAGAGTTATACGCCCTACGATGAGCTCAAAGTTTAACTCGCGAAATTACCCCAATTCCCCCAAAATGTCTCATCAGTCCTTCCAAAAAGTTTATATTTATTCAAATGAACATTTTGTCCAAGTATTTTTCTTGTTTCTTGTTTCTGCATTAAAATCATTAAAATTTCCTTTGGAAAAATCGAAAAGTTTTGCTGAAAATTTTTAATGTGAAAATTTAGTTATTTAGTATTAAATATTAAAATACCAAATAGTGTGGATAATGATTTTCCACAAAGTTTCAAAGCTTTACTAATCAAAGACGAGGATTTATGTGTATTTATGCATGTAAAACTTGTTTATTTTGGACAATTTTTAGTGAATTTATTTGATTAGATGAAAGGATAGTTAATTTAATTGCAATGTTAAAAAGTTTATTTGACGAAGGCCTTCTCCTCCTAACCGTACCTTACTTTTCCAACATATATTTTAATGAGGAGGTTTTACAAGAATTAAATTACCATAAGTTGAAAGCAGGAGCAATAACAATTATTAAACTTCCAGATATCTACCAGGAGACTTTAATTTTCAATTTCCATTTCTTCCGCTCCAAAAGGAAAAGTTCAAATTATGTAAATTACTCAAGTTTTTCCAACGAGCTCTGCAACACTACAACAATTATCTCTCACAAAGTTTTTATACTCCGCAGGAAAGTGAAGTGAGAAGAAATTGTGGATTTTGCTCAAATATAACTCCCTATCTTAATCTACTCCTTCCCATTAGCATAGTATGAAAATGAACGAGGTGAATTTTTAATTACTTTCATCGATCTTTATATGTGAAGCCAATAGAAAAACCTACAAAGTTTTTTTTAAATAAGAACAATATCTACTCATAATTAGCATGCTGAGCGATCAATCATAAAAAAGTGTTTAAAAAAGGAACTGCGGTATTTCTTGTGTCTCCTAGTTATGACACATGACACAATTATCTTATTAAAAAATCTGTTTATTTGTGTGTTTAAAGTATTGAGAAAATTAATTAAAAATTATAGGTATTAAATACACTTTGTATAATAAGTATATTAATCTATATACCATCATATATACCTATACATATTGAGCCAATGCTATACTTTTTAATATGAATAAAAATCATTATGTGGTTTAAAAGTATGTATCTTATATTTTACTTAAATATATAAGATACATACGTACAATTGAATGTATACGTTGATATCTTTTTTAGAATTATTAGTCTGAACAAAAACGTGTGAAAACTGTCAAGTATTGTTTAACATTTAGAATGTATACGAGATAATTTTAATCATGAATGTTTTTAAAAACTAATGTTTGTTACATAGGTATTTACTTATTAATTGATGTTTGTTGAATTACCTATTCTAACTCAATGTCCAACTTTATATAAGATGTACTATTGGATCTTACGAGAAAATAAAAATATTGTTGGTCTTTTTATTGGATGGCTTGGCAATTGTTTGTAGTTAAAGTGCGAGACTCTTGGGATTGGACTTTCTACTTTGCCTGTTCGAATGGGACGTGGTGGCTTAAAGACCTTTCAAACTCGCGACACTCCGAACCCTTGCTATGGATTGATGGCTTGAAATTGCCTTTTTCACTATGCACTTCTTCCCATGAGGAATCTCTGCATTTTCCATATTAAAGGATATATCGATACATGAAAAATGCATATACCTAAGTGAGTCTAGATATGAAATCTAATGGTTAGAGTTTGGAACCAATTTAAGGAAATTGATCAAGGAGCTTTGAAAATTTTTCTCGTAAAAGTATCTAGATATATAATGATTACAAGTATATATATAAAATAATAATAATTACAATATTCATAAAAGTTCATTTGGTTTATAGTTTGTTATAAGTGTGGATTTGCTAATATTTCAAGCTTGGCAAAAGAGGTAAGGTTTATTTTTTTGGATTAATTTTTAATTTATTTAAGTTATTATAATAATCCTTCTCTATAATTTAAAAAGATAACAGCAACTACTTAATAATGTCTCTCGCAAATTAATTGATTCGATAATTTTTTCTTCATTAATCTTTACCAACTTTCAGCATAAATATCTTCATAATAATAAGGAAAATTCCGAAGGACGCTGAAGAGGAATTAAAGTTCACAAAATTACACATCAACTATTTTTAAACATTTAATCCCAATTTCTAACTTACATATTTTATTAATTACATTCATTACATAAGTATGTTTGTAAGCTTTTTACAAATATCAATATTGAGTATTTACTCAATCTATATACCTAAGTTAAAATACTCAATGAATAAAGCTAATATTGAAAGAAGATTAATTTGTTAAATTAAGACGATGGAAGTAAAATGACCATTTGATATGAATACCCAAGTATATTTAAGTTTATATATTACCTAAGAATTACATAATGAGCTAAATTACAGGAAACACATTTAAAAAATAGAAGAAAGCTCAAATCCACAATAACCACAAATAAAACCACTTTCCACTTTTGAAGCTGAAATTGCATAAACATTCATTCATAAAATGATAGTTATTAGTTTATTACCTCTATTCATATAATACAATTTTATATTAATGAGATTATTTATCATTGAGATCAATAGTAAAATTACAAGATTACCTACTTATGTTCTCAAATTCCAATTCAGAAGGATCGAAATTGAAAAACTGCAAATTAAAAGAGTTTTCACTAAAAACAGGAACATTTCCCATCCTATTCAATTCACAACTATTTTCATATTTCTGTTATGTTTGTTTCTGTTTCACTACTGATTCTCAATTCTCTTTCTCATCAGGAAATCTCATTCGTTATTCTAATAATTTGTAAACCCCCATTCAAATGAGTCTCAAAATGTTAATTTACTTAAATTATCAAATAATAACAATTACTTTACTTTACTTTATTTATTCAATCTCAATATGAATTCATGCTTTAACAATTTAATTGGAAGTTTTGAAATATATTTTATGAAATGCCGAGAGTTAAAAGACCACTTCAAATCTCCATATTAATCATCTGTTTCACATTTAGTTTTTGTGAATTCTTCATTTATTATTGTACAATTGGAAAGGTAATTAATTGAAATTAAATTAAAATTATTAGTTGGATCGTAGATTCTAATATCAATTCTAATTCTAATTTGTTTTTTTAGTGTTCTTGGCCAACAAGTTCTGAATCTCTATCACATGAATCTTCTGAAACTCTAAAAGCTATGATTTTAGCTGACACTCATTTGCTGGGACCATACAAAGGTCATTGGTTCGACAAGCTAAGAAGGTATAAATGGATACAAAAACAAACACTTGGATGTCTTAGACAAATTATTTAAAATTTATAATTTATCTTTTAAATGAATACAGAGAATGGCAAATGAAACGAGCTTTTCAAACTTCAATTCAACTCTTCAATCCCGACGTCGTATTTTTTCTTGGTAAATAATGATAATTAAATAATTCCATTAAATGTCTTTCGTTTAATTTTTGTAGATTTAAAAATATTTTAATTTATCCAGGGGACTTATTTGACGAGGGTCAAATTGTTTCAAGTTCATTTTTCGTCTCATATGTTAAACGGTTCAAGAATCTCTTCGCAGTCCCATCAACTACCAAAGTAATTGTTGTTGCAGGCAATCATGATACTGGATTCCATAAATCATTGTAAGTTGTAATTATAAAAATGTAAAATGAATTTCATATTTAATTCAGTATTTAACTATTTTTACATTTGAAGAAGTCAACTCAATATTGAAGCAATAAAAAGGTTCAATAAAGCGATGAATTCGAGCGACGTCGATTTTTTGAAACTCAAAGGAAATAATTTCATTCTCATCAACAGCATGGCAATGAAAAATGATGGATGTACTTTTTGCAACAGAGCGAGTAAAAGATTGGAAAGAATCTCAAGTAATACAATCATTTAAATACTTATTTAAGTCTTTTTATTTATTTAATATTTTAATGTTTATATTGATTTTTTGATGGGTATTAAATTATTGTAAAGTATAATTGTTTTTAGTTCGACTCAAGTGTGACAAAAATCCAAAGACATGTAAAGAGAAAAATCTTATTCCAAGTAAATACAATCGTCCAATTTTATTACAAGTGAGATTTACAACTTTCAATCAATTAAATATTGTCTCTGATTTATTCTTAATTTTAAATCACAATTTATATTTTTATATTATTTGACTTTTAGCATTTCCCACTTTTTCGAAAGTCTGACGCTGAATGTTCAGGTGAAGACGCTGCAGATGAGAAAGAAAAAACTCAGCCCTTCCATCCAGCTCATGATTGTCTCACCAAAGAAGCATCTGAGAAAATTATGACTTTGCTCCAACCAAGGATCGTCTTTTCTGGTCATACACATCACGCCTGTTCAAAATTTCACAAATTGGCTGATGGACAAGTTTTGGAAATTTCAGTCCCTTCGTTCAGTTGGAGAAATCGAAATAATCCTAGTTTTTTTCTGGTAAACATTCAAATTATGTACATTAAATTAAGCCCTATTTAGTATGTACATTTAGTAGGTATCTATGAAGTTTTGTTGAAACGCTTTTAAAAACAATATTTCTTTTTAATTAAATGCCTCAATAAAGCTCATCATAATTTTTTTTATTGCAGGTGAATTTCATTGGAAATGACGAAGTATATAGTAAATGCTTTCTTCCAAAGGAATCAACTGTTATTTTAATTTACTCATTTGCCATTCTTGTTATAGTCTTGTATAATCTCTTAGCATTTGGAATTGTTACTTTGCCATTTAGATTATTTACGAGGAGAGACAAGTTTATGTAATACTTTCAATTTCGCTTTTATCCAGAATCTCTTTATATGTAATTTATTTTACTTGCAAAATCATTACAATGTATAATGTAAAAAATTGAATCTCAAATTGTTAAAGCACCTGTTGGTATTTGCTTAAATTTTCTCATCGTCGGCCAGTAATTAAACTAATCCTTAGATCGTTACTGATAATTTTAAAATTTATATAATTTCACTCTCAATGCAAATGGTAAAATTAAAATAAAATCAATCAATCTTCCTTCGATTTCTTAATTTGTCAATTAATATCTTCCAAATGAATCTTACTTTTACATATACTTTAATTTTATTATGATTTTATTCAATTCATCCAACCTAATATTACAAAGATTATTATTCAATATCTTTACTTTGAATGCTTAATAATTTTAAGATAAACATTGTCAAAATATCAATGAGTTCTGAATGCCATATACACAGGTACATATTATATATTAGGTGCTGACAAAATATTTTTAGAATTATACATATAAGCTTGGATATTGTTGAAATATTATAAAGGAATACGCATGCATATTATTAGTATATTATATTATATGTTTATTAATAATTTAGAAGGAACCCTTTTACAATAACTATTTTCGTATCTTGAAAACTTTCTAAACTGTATCTGAATTCTCTTGAAAACCTTTAGGCATTTATGTATTTAAGGTATAATTTTAAACCAAATGCATAAGAATATTTTTTTCATTTTTATATTCTAATTCCTCATTTTTGACACTAGGGTTTTTTATAATTAATTTGCATTTTTTATTAATAACACTCAATGAGGGAGACATACCTATTTACATTTATCAATAAGTGCACAAGCACAAGCAATTGAATATAAACAGAAGTAATGCTTTTCAAATTTACTTCTCAATATTTTAATTACCTTCCCTATTTAATGCTAGAAATATAAATAATAAAAGTTTTTAGAGCATGATGGATTTAAATAATCAAATATCTAATCGTGAAATTGCTTTCACAAATTCTTTGGTAAGTTCAAATAAAACTCGTAATAAATTATTTAAAAATTCAGTAGTGCAATCCAGTACTGTTGTATTTAATATTGAAATTAATTGAAATAACTTTGAAATGAATTTATTTTAAATGTGTTATTGCTATATTAAAAGTTTATATAATTAAAAATAGATATGCACACGTATTTAGCTTTATTCATGTTTCTTTATGAGTCATTCATGATTTACATGCATTTCATCAATATTATATACATGCAGTAATGAAATATTGTTAAAATTGATTGTTAGGCGAGAACAAGAGTATATAAGTATGAAATCCCTGTATTTTATAGTATATTCTAAATATAAAGGGAAGAAGGGAAGGCTTGTTAATTATGAATTTATTTTCATGTAGATTGTAAGTGTTCTGCTGAAATTCTACTCCGACGATATCAAAGCTCTAAAGACTTTTCGTCTCGTTAATCCGACATGGGACAAGTGCGCCAAAGCATTGATTAAAAAGAGGAATGACGTTTTATCAATTGAACCAAAACTGTTTGAATCAAATTATGACATCAGTCGGTTCATCTGCACATTTCAAGATCAACTTTTACTCCACAACTCATTCAGTTTCAATGTCTCACAATTTCGATTGAGCCACCACAATGAGTTGTTTGTCAAGTTTTGCTATTGTTTCGGTAAATGTGTTAAAGGACTAGATTTAAGCAAATATGCAATTATGAAAAAGTCAACATGGAATATCCAATTTCCAAAGAGAAACAATCAAAGCAATGATTTATTGAGTGTTTCCACTGATGGCCAAACTGAAGTTTTGCGCATAGGACCAAAAAATTTCAGAAAATTACTTTTTGATTATTTTCCCAAACTGGAGTATTTAGCTATACGAGAAACATTGTATAGCGACAAAGAATTTCATCCAATTTTTTTCAAAAATCATAAATTATTCCATTTGAGCAAACTTAAGCTTCTCACTACCAGTTTTGAATCCTCCAATAAGAAGATTTCCCGCGAAATTCTAAAAATTTCTCAAAATTTAAAAAACTATATAATTACCTTTGAAGGTTATGGAACGCCCGGTGGAAACCCGAATCAAGTTTCATTCATTGATTTAAGCTATTTAAACAATTACACCACTAAAGCAGAATTTCATCTAGAAATTAACACAAAGGAAATGGAAAAAATAGAACACAAAGAATCTTATTTTTCACCAATTAATCAATGCAAGAGTTTTATACTCTATAAATTTATTTTGAGCAATTGGAAGTAAGATTATATTTATTATTAAAGAAAAGACATAATTTAATAAATAGTGTATATGTTCCTATTCTTACAATTAGTCATAAATTTCTAAATTTTAATTAATTAGAAAATGAAATACCATTCAATTAATTTATAAAAGTATTTAATTTTTCTTTAATTAAATTTTTATTATTTTCAGGAAAGAAAATACAAATTATCTCTCAACTTTCTTCACAAATGCTAAGTTCTTAGCAGACTCATTATACGCATTACAAATTTATTATTCAGCTCCCACAAGCCAAATGCAAACCACTGGTGTCGTTCCAAATTGTTTTCCAAATGTCAAATTCTTAGATCTTTGTTTCAGTCAATTTGACGAATATAGTTATCCGGAAATTTTAGAGGAAATCATGACTAAATTTTACCACGTTGAGGAACTTTACATTAAAAAAATTAAAATTGGGGATTCTTTTAAAGTAGGGAATGTTTGGCTTAATCTCACTAAACTTTGTCTTGTTAACGTTGAATTGACTTTTACAAAATTTCCGAGTCTTATTGGTTTTCTCCAATCAATAAAATCCAACATGAATCTTTCTCATTTCCTTTTGCACTTGAGTGCCAATAGTATGATCGTTCCAGATTTCTCAATTATCGCGGACATTTATTTCCTCTGGGCTGACAAACAATTTAATCCGAGCAAGAAATATATTTTCCAGGTTGAACGGAACGGAATTGATCAATCACATTATGTTTTGAACAAAAAAGATATTGTGATAACTCCAATGGAATCAAATCATTGGGCTACTAAACAGAATTTCATTTACACAACAATTAAAATCCTCAACTTGCTCAAATATCCCATTTTTGTTATGAATGAACTGACCTTGAAAATGATCAAAATTGAATTTCCATTATTGGAAAGTTTGTCAATCCGCTTTACATCCTATGATTTAAAATCCATGGCAGAAACTTTAAATCGATTTCGAAAAACCCGAGCCTGTTTGAAAAACGTTTTATTTCTCTATACACAATTGGCCCATCTGAATATTGAATTTGACACGCCGATTGAAGAGTTTGAAAATGTTCTTGAAGGAGACTGCGACTATTGCAATACAAAAAATTCAAAAGCCTCGATAGATCCAGCAAATGCACATGCTTCCTTACGAAATTTTAAAAGTAAATTACTGCTATTTACTATTAATATTGAATTATTTTATTTCGAAATAATATCTAGACAATAAATAAATTTCATTTTACAGAGTTGGAATGGATACAAAAATTATAGAATTTATAACTTATTTAATATTGTTTTATAATTATAACAATAGTTATCATTAGATTATATATTTGTAAAATAAAAATATTTACTATTTATTAGAAAGAAGAACAAAATGAATTTAATCACTAAAAAAATTTGCATTTAAATTATTTACTGATGCACAAAATAAATTATTTTGTACAGAATAAAGGAATTTACTAATTTTACTAATTATAATTGATTTGTTAATTGTATGAAATTACAGATTTGGAGACTTTAACTTTTAGATGGAATTTTGACCCTGCTTTTGAAATAAAATATCCTCACATGTTTGAGAAGTCAGAAGCAGCGGATGGTTTTTTTCTTCACGATACAATTGTCAACCGAGTGTTCAACAGGATGAGCAAGTTTAAGAAATTACAAATGTCAATGATAATTTGCAGTAAACGATATAAAGAAAATCTAATAAACAATTTCCTAAGTTATGACAACATTTTTTCCAAGGTTAGATATATATTTTCAATATTTGTTTTTAATCAAATTAAACTTTCTTTTTTCTGTATCAAGTGTTACAATTCATACTAAACTCTATTTTGTTTAAATTTTTTTACAGATTTCTCCGGAATTCCTGACAGAATTTACACAAGAAGAATGCACGAAAGCATATGTTCTTGGTGGAATGTTTAGATATATGAGAGATTTAAGTATTACACTTTCAATTAAAAGTTAATTACTACAAAATACAAATTGGCATAAAATTGCATCTTTAGCTAGCATCTTAATTTAAAAACTAAAACTAACCAATTGCAAGCTAAAGCCCATCAAGATTACCATTAAGGTAAGTGTTTGTGACTGAAATATGATTAATAAATTAAACATTCATTAATAACAATTTTACTAATAACAACTTAAATTACTTTTTAAACAATACAAATAATTGTGACAAATGAAATATGAAATGAAAAATGAATTGACTTGCATTGAATTGAATATTTATTTCCTTACTAATATTTATTTTGATCACATATTTAACATTTTCTTTATATTTAGGCATAGCTTCTAGTTCTATTTTTTATTGTTTTATTAATTCATCAATCAATTTGATAAAAATAAAATGAAGTCATAGAGGCAATTGTTGCTTTATTAACTTCAATCGCAAGATTAGAATTAAAGGTTTTGACAATTTTACTCATTACTTGTAGTTTGATTGTGCTCTGAAGCATTATTGGATTTAACTCGAGCGAATTTCCCCAATTCTCCAATATATCTCTATACTCAGAAATTCTCAAATTATGAAAGCTAATCAAATTGAATTTTCCATCACCACCTCTAAAATTAGTAGAGTAATTTATTGAATCAAGAAAGGCATTTAATGGAAAATTTCCCAATGATCTCTTTAAATAAATCCTCAAGTGATTCGACCAAATTAAAAAGTGCATCAGCAACGATATCTGGATTTTTTACATCCTTCAAAATGAATTCAATTGATCCGCCTCCTCCAAGTTGATTTCAATTTCTCTGAATAAAACCATATAATGATGATAATAGTAATAACAAAATACTTGAGCACAGGTGCACTTCCCCAATTTAATGGAAATCGGCAGAATAAATACTGATATTACCAACACTTCTTTTGTACTCCATGCACGTTCCAAGAAAATACTCTTCTGTGCAAAGAATAAACATAAATCCTTGATTGACAGTGAAAGAATTCGTCTCTCTTCATTCTATTGATAAATCGTCGAAATTTGATAGTAATTCATTGCGATATATTTTAATATTTTTGTTAAATTAAATGCCAGTTAAATTTATTTCGTCATATAAAGTTAAACAGTCTTGATTTTCTTGGTTGAAACTCAATGCAGATATTGTTAGAAAAAATAAAATATTCACACTTGTTCTAATAATCATCTTGAATAATTTAACAAGTATGTTTTATCTTCGGTTTGTATTTTGATTAAAGTCTTATTATACACTTAATTAAATTTTATAGAAATATTTATTTATATAGAACCTTTTCAAATAGGTGGTATAATAGGGTAGTCAAATAGGTATCACTTAGTACAAATATTCACATACTTTTATATATACATAAATTTAAGCTAGCGTCGAAAAAAATCTGTCAATCAATGAAAGAAGAAGCATGTTATTTATTGTAATTTTCATTCTTGATATAAGTTAGTGTATGAATGAAGGTTGATTTAACAAGTACCTTTGTATATAAGAAGTATTATATAGTAAATATTATATAGTATACGTAGGTACTTGTTTTTATATCATTCGTTGGCAAATAAGAATTAAATAGATTAATTTAAAAGTAATCTTTTGTAAAATCAATTCTAATTTAGAGTTAGTATGAATAGTTAATAATAATAATAGTTAATGTATACAAGGGCACTGTTCGAATATGAATAAAGTTATACTTTACTTATATAGGTACTTACTATATCAATGGATTAATTTTTTTAATCATTTGTTCATTGTTCAATAACTACCTAATTTAATAATTAAACATTTTTAATATTGTTATGCAACCTATTGGTAACCTAATCCATACGGCTCGTATAGAAATCTAGGTATATGATAATTAATACTGATTCCACATAAACACCCTTATCAATAAGATTTATATTCAATGACCCTGCAAAGCATTGTAGGTAATTGGTCAACAAACTTATACATTAAAAATTTTAAAATATTTAATTTAATCAAATCTTATGCCAATCAATCTTATTAAGTATAAGTATTTATTTTCTTGATTTGATATTTTACAAGCAAAATTAAAATTTACGGAATAATGATTTTACAATAATTAGTCATAAAAATCATATAAGAATAAAATTATTAAAAATAAAGGAGGCAAATTTCCCTATAATTATTATGGTCTTACAAGAGTTGCCTAAAAGTATAAAGTATATATATTTGTTTTAATATATTTTTATTGATCGTGAAGA